>MDKI01103019.1:0-10000 GCA_005239505.1 Nicotiana paniculata | reverse complement strand
GCCATGCACTTATGATCATTCCTACCGATGCAGAGAGAGTGCGGAGGTTTGTTGAAGGTTTAAACACTGGCATTCATGCCACCATGGCCCGAGAGGTTGGATGGGGACTTCTTATGAGCTAGTTCTAGAGATAACTTGGAGGATCGAGGGTGTACGTCAGCGTTGTCGATAGCAGGCGGCGAGGGATAAGCGGTTTTGATATTCTGGAGAGTTTAAAGGTTCCCTGGCTGGGGGAAGAGACCAATTTTTGAGGGGTTAGTCTAGATGGCCCACCTATCCGGCATCGCCGCCTCCTCGAGGTGCTCCCGTGAGACCTTATTTCAGTGCCATGCCAGAGAGTTCCTACCACCTACCAGCTATTCAGGGTTCCTGCAGTGGGTATCCAGGCCATCAAGGTCATACTTCAAGTCAACAGTCCACCATACCGAGAGGTTGTTTCGAGTGAGGGGATCTCATTCATGTGTGGAGGCTCTGCCCCAGGCTTCAGGGCAAGGCAGTGCAACAGGGTCAGCGTCCTATGATTACAGCAACAGCTGCCTCACCAGTCATCCGGCGACCCAAGGGCGGAGGGAAGGTGGGTAGGGTCCGTCCTAGAAGTAGAGGCCATCTAGGTGAAGGCCAGTCAGGCGGCACTCCACCTAGGTTCTATACTTTTCAGGCCAGGCCAGATGCAGTTGCCTCAGATATCGTGATCACATGTATTATTTCTGTCAGCGATAGGGATGCTTCAGTACTAATTGACCCAGGATCTACATATTCATATGTTTCGTCTTTGTTTGCTCATTTCCTGGGTGTTTCTCGTGAGTCCTTGGGTACTCCTGTCTATGTGTCCACTCATGTGTGCGATTTTATTGTTGTGGATTGGATCTACCTGTCCTGCATTGTTACATTATGTGGTTTTGAGGCTAGAGCGGATCTTTTGTTGCTTGATTATCTTTGTATCACGCCATCCTTAATTGCCATGCCAAGATTATTACCTTGGCGATGCTAGAGTTGCCTAGATTGGAGTGTAAGGGATCGTCTGTCAGTACATTTAGTCGGGTTATCTCTTTTCAAAAGGCTCGACACATGGTCGAGAAGGGTTGTTTGTCTTATCTAGATTATGTTGGAGATACTACTGCAGAGACTCCGGTGATTGATTTAGTGCCCGTAGTCTGGGAGTTCTCCGATGTGTTTCCTTCTGATCATCTAGGCATGCCACCTGATCGTGATATTGATTTTTGTATTGACTTGGCTCCAGGTACTCAACCTATATCTATTCCACCGTACCTTATGGAACTGAAAGAGTTGAAAGAGTTGAAGGAACAGCTTGAGCAGTTGCTAGCAAAAGGGTTTGTCACCAGTGTTATTTGTGAAGAATAGAGATAGGACCATGCGGATGTGCATTGAGTACTGCCAATTGAAAAAGGTTACCATCAAGAACAAGTAACTAATACCCCATATTGATAATTTTTTTGACCAGTTGCAGGGTGCCTTTCTAAGATCGACTTGAGATCGGGGTGCCATCAGTTGAAGATTCGGGATTCGGATGTTCTGAAGACGGCTTTTCTGACTAGATATGGCCACTATAAGTTTCTAGTGATGTTCTTTGGCTTGACTAACGCCTCAGTGGCGTTTATGGATTTGATGAACCGGGTGTTCGGGCCATATATTTATTCGTTTGTCATTGTCCTTATTGATGACATTTAATCTACTAGTGTAGCACGGAGGAGCACGAGCAGCATTTGAGAGTGGTGCTTCAGACCTTGGGAGAATAGAAGCTATATGTTAAGTTCTCCAAGTGTGAGTTCTCGTTGGATTTTGTGGAATTCTTGGTACATGTCGTATCAGGCGAGGGTATTAAAGTTGATCCCATGAAGATCGAGGCAGTTCAGAGTTAGCTTTGTCCTACCACAACGACTGAGATCAGGAGCTTCCTAGGGTTAGCAGGTTATTATCGTCGGTTTGTGGTGGGCTTTTCATCTATTGCACCACCTTTGACTAGATTGACCCAGAAGGGTGCTCCGTTCTGATGGTCCGATGATTGCGAAGCGAGCTTTCATAAGCTCAAGACCGCATTGACTTCAGCACTAATGTTAGTATTGCCCTCCGGTTCAGGGATGTATATTGTGTATTCTGACTCTTCGTGCGTTGGTTTGGGTTGCGTATTGATGCAGGAGGGGCGAGTTATTGCATATGCTTCACGTCAACTGAAACCGTACGAGAAGAATTACCATATACACTATTTGAAGTTGGCTGCGATTGTTCATGCACTTAAGATCTGGAGGCATTATCTTTATGGGATACCCTGTGAGGTTTACACTAATCATCGCAACTTGCAGCATTTGTTCAAGTAGAGGGATCTCAATTTTAGGTAGCACAAGTGGCTTGAGTTACTAAAAGATTATGATATTAACATTCTTTATCATTCGGGCAAGGCTAATGTAGTTGCGGATGCGTTGAGCAGAAAGCGGAGGTATGGGTAGTTTGGAATTCATTTCAGCAGAGGAGAGGCTACTAGATTTATACATTCAGTCCTCGACTAATAGACTTGTGCAGTTGGATATTTTAGAGCCCAGTCGAGTTCTTGCATGCGTCGTTGCTCAGTCTTCACTATTCGAGCATATCAAGGCTCTCCAATTTGATGATCCTCACTTGTTGGTTCTCCGTGAGACAGTACTACATGGTGGTGCCAAGGAGATTACTTTCGATGAGGATGGTGTTCTGAGACTCCAGGGTCGCCTATGTGTTCCTAATGTTGATGGCTTGAGGGAGAAGATCCTAGAGGAGGCACACAGTTCTTGGTATTCTATTCATCCAGGTGTTACAAAGATGTATCGCGACCTGAGGCAGCATTATTGGTGGCAGCGTATGAAGAAGGACATACTTGAGTATGTAGCGAGGTGCCTTAATTTCCAACAAGTTAAGTATGAGCATTAGAGGCCAGGTGGTCTACTTCAGCAGATGACTATACCCGAGTGGAAATGGAAGCGCATTACTATGGACTTTGTAGTTGGGTTGTCGCGGACCTTGCAGAAGTTTAATGTGGTTTGGGTCATTGTCGACAGGTTGACCAAGACACTTTATTCCGTTTGTGACCACGTAGTCTTCAGACAAGTCGTCCCATATTTATATTTAGGAGATCGTTCGATTGTATGGTGTGATTGTATCTATCATATCAGATAAAGGCCCTCCTTTTACTTCAAATTTCTAGAGGGTAGTACAGAGTGAGTTGGGGACCCAGGTAGAGCTCACCACAGCTTTTCATCCGGAGACCGACGGGCAGTCAGAGAAGACAATCCAGATCTTGGAGGATATGCCCATAGCATGTGTGATTGACTTCGGAGGGCAGTGGGATCGATTATTGCCTTTGGCCGAGTTTGCTTACAATAACAGTTATCAACACAGCATTGAGATAGATCCATTCGAGGCTTTATATGGTCGGCGATGTTGTTCTCCCATCGGATGGTTTGAGCCCGACGAGGCTAATTTATATGGTACTGATTTAGCAAAGGATGTTGGAAAAGGTAAAGTTGATTCAAGAGCGGCTTCTCACAGCACAGTCCAGACAGAAGAGTTACACGGATCAGAAGGCACGTGATTTATCATTTATGGTGGGCGAGAAGGTTCTCTTGAAAGTCTCGCCGATGAAGGGAATCATGAGGTTCGATAAGAATGGCAAGTTGATCCCAAGGTTTATAGGCCTATTTGAGGTGTTGAGATGAGTTGGGAGGTTTCTTATGAGCTTCCTTTGTCTCCCAGTTTATCGGGAGTTAATCCGCTTTTCCACGTGTCTATGGTCCGGAGGTATCATGCCGACAGGTCGCATGTGTTATATTTCAACACGGTTCTGTTATATGAGAGTTTGGGTTATGAGGAATAGCCAGTTGACATTGTTGACAAATAGGTTCACTAGTTGAGGTCCAAGAAGATTTCTGCGGTAAAAGTTCAGTGGAGGGGCCAACTAGTCGAGGAGGCGACTTGGGAGGCCGAGGAGTACATGCGGAGCAAATATCCACATTCTTTCAGCACTCTAGGTACAATTGTAGACCCATTCAAGGATGAATGTTTGTTTAAGAGTTGGAGAATGTAACGACCCGACTGGTCGTTTTACTTTCTAGATCCTCGTTCCCCTAAATAAGACTCCTCGTATGTTCTTTTACTGTTTTATAACTTGCGGGGATGGTTAGCTCACAATATGGAAGGGTTCGGGTTGAAATCGGAACACTTGGTTCCTTAAGGTTGGCTAAAAGGGATAAGTTTTACTTGAGTCAATGTTTTGAGTAAATGACCTCGGAACCAGGATTCGATGGTTCCAATAGGTTTTTACGATGATTTAGGACTTAGTTGTATGTTCGGGTCGGGTTTTGGATGATCCGAGAGCATTTGATGCTTAATATAGATAGTTGGCACCTTGAAGGTTTTAAAGTTCTTTAAATTTGGTTTGGAGTATATTTTTGTGTTATCGAGGTCCGTTTGGGATTTAGAGCCTAGGTATAGTTCCAGATGGTGATTTGAGTCTTGCACGCAAAATTTAGTGTCATTCTGAGTACTATAGGTATGATTCGGCGTGTTCGGAGCAAGTTGGAAGAACTTTAAGCTCATAAGTTGAATTGATTTGGGTTGGGGTGTGATTCTTAGTTTTGGTAATGTTTTCCGCGTTCCGAGGGTTCGAGCAAGTCCGTCTCATGTTTGCAGACTTGTTGGTATGTTTGGGCGAGGCCTTAGGGGCCTCGGGTGCCATCCGAGCAATGCACAAATTGAACTTGGACTCAAAAGGGTTGTTGGTGCACCAGATCTGGTGTGCCCGCACCTGCGAGCTTTTGGACACAAGTGCGAACCCGCAAATGCGTGAATTTGGCCGCAGCAGCGGCCTTGGAACATTTGGCCAGTAGTCCGCAAAAGAGAAGAGGTGTGCGCATAAGCGGCCTCTCTTCTGCGATGAAGAGCCGCATGTGCGTGAAGGCCGTAGATACACTTCGCGTTCGATGAAGCGAGATCCCATCCATAGAAGCGACCAATTAAAAATGATTGCGCTCAGCTGCTTTCGTTTGTTCAATTAAAAATTTGTTGTTTCTTAACCTTTTAATTAATGGAATTCAAATACCTAAAAACTTATTAAAATAGAAATAAAATGGTTTAATTCATTGTTGGCTTGCCTAACGGTGACGTCAGACGCTATCACGACCTATAAGAGCATTGGGTCATGACAGAACAACTCCACATATAAGCAAAATAGTATTGTGACCCTAGAATAATTAATTCTGAGGTAAAGGTAAGGTATGCGTACCCACTACTCTCCTCAGACCATATTTATGGGATTACACTGAGTATTACATTGAAAGCTTGTTTGGATGGTTGTTACCTATTGTATTGTATCGTATTATTACTTTAAATACAATTTTTGTTTTATTATTACTTAAATTTTATTGTATCGTTAAATCCATTGTTATGTAATGACAAAAAGTGTCACTTTATGGAATGATGGATTTGGTGTAGTGTGATGACGTCCAAAACACACCTCGATAAGAGATATGTTATGGTCGTATACAATATAATGACAAAAAATGTCACTTTATGGAACGATGGATTTGGTGTAGTGTGATGACGTCCAAAACACACCTCGATAAGAGATATGTTATGGTCGTATACAATATAATGACAAAAAATGTCACTTTATGGAACGATGGATTTGGTGTAGTGTGATGACGTCCAAAACACACCTCGATAAGAGATATGTTATGGTCGTACCACAGGTCCGGCCCGGGGACCGCAGGTGCGAAAGTTCAGCTGGGCAGAACCTTCATTTAAGTCGGGATGCAGCTATTTTGAGTTCATTTATTGCATTCTTTGGGTGATTTTGGAGATCTTAGATAGGGGTTTTCACTAGCTATTTGGAGGTAAGTAATTTCTATCCAAAGTGAGTTAAACATATAGTTAATGGATAGATTTTAACATGTTAATTTGTGAAAATTATGGGTTTTGATGAAAAACCTAGGTTTTGATAAGAATGGGATTTAACCACGAAAATAGTTATGGAATGGAGTGAAAATTATATTTGAGTTCGTGAGGTTATGGGTAATAACTTTCTTTGAAAATTTTCGGAATCCGGGCACATGGGCCCGGGGATGAATTTTAGGAATCTTTCAATTGGGGTTGGGTAATCACTCTAATAAATAGAATATGAACTTTTAAACATGAATTGATTACTTTATATAACATTTGACTAGTTTGGATTGTTCGGCACCGAGTTGAGGCTTTAGAGCGAAATTTGTAACAGGAAAGTGAGCCTTGAGACGAGGTAAGTCTCTTGTTTAACTTTGTAAGAGGGAATTTACCCCATAGGTGATTTAAATTAATATTTTCTTCTAATTGTGGGGGCTACGTACGCACGAGGTGACAAAAGTCCGTGCGTAGCTACTATTCATGCTTATGCCCGGGTAGTTTAGTACCCAAATCATGAATTACTTGTAACATATGCATCCAACTTGTCAATTTAAGTGCCTAAATTATATTAGAACCTGTTAGAGGAATTGTAAAAGGCTGAATTTCACTTACTTGAATTATTAGCGGATTACTTGACCGGTAATGAAAAGTTTATTAAATTGTGTATTAAATTATGTATTAAATTGTGTAGTAGATAGATGCATCTATGGATCGTGCCGCACGTCCCTTAGCAATGTACATGTTATTCTGGATCGGGTCATACGACCTCGGTATAAATCGTGGTTAATAATACTCGGAGCCTAATCATACTTCATACTATTTGTGGCTTATGGGGTAACACTTATTAATGACGGGAATTTTATTTGGAAATTATTAGTTTGTGAAAGAATTATTTGCTCCTAGTTGTCAACAAGTTATTATTATCATTTACACAGCTCATGCTTATTTAGAGTTTTTGTATTCATATTGTTAGCCCATAGTAAGTGTCGAAGTCGACCCCTCGTCACTACTTCTTCGAGGTTAGACTAGATACTTACTAGGTACATGTTATTTATGTACTCACGCTACACTTCTACACTAACCGTGCAGGATCTGAGGTTGGTGCATCTAGCGGTCCTACCGGTGCACATCCCAGATATCTCGAGGCCTAGTGATGAGCTGCTTTTTGAGCCGTTACGCAGCACCTAGAGTCTCTCCTTTACATTTAATGCTATCTATTTTCATTTCAGACAGTAGCTAGACTTTTGTATAATTTATTAGTGTTCATACACTTGCGACACTAGGTCTTGGCACACACATTAGCAGATATATGGTTTTGGATTATTCTATTTTTATGATTGCGCTCAGCTGCTTTCGTCTGTTCAATTAAAAATTTGTTGTTTCTTAACCTTTTAATTAATGGAATTCAAATACCTAAAAACTTATTAAAATAGAAATAAAATGGTTTAATTCATATTGGCTTGCCTAACGGTGACGTTGGACGCTATCATGACCTATAAGAGCATTGGGTCATGACAGAACAACTCCACATATAAGCAAAATAGTATTGTGACCCTAGAATAATTAATTCTGAGGTAAAGGTAAGGTATGCGTACCCACTACTCTCCTCAGACCATATTTATGGGATTACACTGAGTATTACATTGACAGCTTGTTTGGATGGTTGTTACCTATTGTATTGTATCATATTATTACTTTAAATACAATTTTTGTTTTATTATTACTTAAATTTTATTGTATCGTTAAATCCATTGTTATGTAATGACAAAAAGTGTCACTTTATGGAACAATGGATTTGGTGTAGTGTGATGACGTACAAAACACACCTCGATAAGAGATATGTTATGGTCGTATACAATATAATTTATCCAACTATGAGTCGGGGTCGAATCCCATAAGAAAATATGAAGCATTCTAGTTGACTTAATTACTAAATAATCCGAGTTGAACAAAAAAGACAAATATACTTGGATTTTGTGGATATTAACTAATGAATTATATTTAACTAGCTAACAACAACCTAAGTAAAAATGGAGAATAACTTAAGAAATTTGCAGACGGTAAAAAAGTCTAAGGTGGAGAATCCCCTAATTGCCGGGCTAGCTCTGAGTAAAATCCTGAAACTTTGTTTGACAATTTTCTATCAACCTTAGACCTAAATTTGTTAGCTAGAGTTTTCCAAATACTAATGACGACATTCTTAAACTATTTTTTCCAAAATAATCAAGATAATAAACTCGTCAAATTCTAGGTCACAGTCAAATCATGATGTCTCTATAACGAAATCGGGTGAAGTAATCCCTTAATTCAGCCCAACGTACTGTTGTTTGACGACCCAGCCTTGTCAATATTTCTTAAAAATAATATTAAATAGGGCATAAACAATTGCGAGCTCAAACAATTGAATTCATTAAAACCGCAACCAAATAAATAGAATAAGCATCAACGATTCAGGAATATTTACTCAGAACCGTCTAACAATGGGTGTTCATCAATACCCTAGATAGGGAATTTAGCTACTCATGTTTATACTAAAAAATATAATGATAATTCTCAAAACAATCTCCATAATAAACGAAAATAAGAAAAGTTGAGGGAACCCCTTCAAATCTCCGATCGGGATGGTTTTTGGACTCTACCGAGCCCTTCCTTGTTTCGAAACTAATATTCACTTCTTTCCAGGTCGAGTGATAGTGGCCGGTGAGGTGAGAAAATTTTTTTATATCATATAAAGTTTGCTCCAAAGACAAAAATATCCTTATAATTTTCACCTAGAAATTTTTGCTCGCGCGCACCATGAGCCCTGCCTTTGACCTTGCGCACACTGAGCGCACATTAAAGGAAAAATGCGTTGTTTTTGTACTTGGCCCTTTTCTTCAATTTGAGCAGCTTTTTGTCCCAAAACTTCAAAAATGTCTTCAATTCTTCTTTCAATTCCCTATCAACTTTGTCAAGTTTTAACCATTAAATTATTCAAGAACACTTGGGAATGAAGTTAAACTGTGATGACCCAAGGGGTCATTCTATGAATTTAGACTTCATTCTAGGCTTATTAGCCATAAAAAATATTAATTTTAAGTATCTCAATTTGCGTACGCAGTCCGGACGTGAAACTGGAAAGCTTTTATGTGAAAATATAGGAAATAGTAATTTCTAGAGTTAAAAATTGATTATAGTTGACTTTGGTCAATATTTTTAGTAAACAGACCCAGATCTGTGTTCCGACGATCCCGGGATGTCCGCAGTAAAATATGGGACTTGGGCGTATGGCCGGAAATGAATTCCGAGGTCCCAAGTCTTAGAAATCAATTTTTGAAAGAAATTATTTTGCTGAAATATTAATGAAATAAAGAAAAGAATTAATGTTTGAAATCATTTGTATCGGGCCCGTATTTTTGGTTCCGGAGCCTGGTACTGATTTGTTATAGTATTTAAATGCTAACTGTGAAACTTGGTGAAAATCGGAGTTTATTTGACGTGATTTGGACGTCTGGTTGAGAAATAATGAACTTTAAGTGTTCTTGAGAAAAATGATGAGTTTTGAAGTTTAATTCATAGTTCTACATGTTATTTTCATGATTTGATCGCACGAGCTAGTCCGTATGATATTTTTAGACTTCCGTGCATATTTAGCTTAGAGCCTCGAGGGCTCGGGTGAGTTTCGGATAGGCCACGGGATGTTTAAACATGTAAAATGTTGTTGTAAAATTCTGTTCTAGTGCACATTGATCTTTTGTGCTACCGCGATCGCATTGTAACTACCGCGATCACATAGAGTAAATTCTGGGGGTTCACCAATTGAGCTATGCGAACGCATCACTTACCTATGCGAACGCACTGGGTTAAATTGGGCCTGGGGGAGGGGAGCCCAAGTATCCTATGCGAACGCAGCGGCCCCCGCCCCCACCCTACGCGATCGCCAAGGCCAATAAGGCCTGACCCTATGTGAACGCGGGTAGGCCCATGCGAACGCATAGAAGACCTGTCCAGCTATATAAATACCCTTTTAAACACAGACATAACTCTTTTTCTTCATAATTTTCGAACCCCACAGCCCTAAGGACGAATTTCTTCA
>MDKI01126615.1:0-22763 GCA_005239505.1 Nicotiana paniculata | reverse complement strand
CGTATATTTATGTATACTATTGGAAAGTAAGGCCGTGTATATTGTGACTTGTTGTGACATTGAGTTTTATGTAATTTCATGCCACATAGATTTGATTTATCTCCATTACTACTGAGTTGGCATACTCACATTACTCCCTACACCTCTGTATGCAGATTCAGGAGTAGAGATCGAGCATTAGCTTTTATGTATATATATATATATATACCGCAGCGGAGCCAGATCATGGGGATATAGAGGTAGTTGTTCAGCGTTCGCAGCATCTCTGCCTTCCCTTCCCTTTGTATTTAGCTTTGATTCGGATTTTGGTATCTTATTACTTTATTTTGACTTATTTCATTAGATGCTCATGACATGTTGGCTCCGGGTTTTTGGTACGGCAGTATTGCATATAAAATTTGGCCTATTATATTAAGTAAACTTTCTGTATAGTGTTATGAATTGCATGAAACTTATATCATATTTTCAAAAGAAAAATGTGAACACGCTGTAGTCAGCTACCCTAGTTCCATGATAGGCGCCATCATGGCCGGTTAGGATTTGGGGTCGTGACACATCATGTACCTAATATGTACCCAACAACCGGGCCTCCCCTTGCTCGAACCATCAAACTGGAGAACGACACTGCCTTCCGTATAATGCCTTTTATGGGACCATCTGAATGCTTTACTGGTAGATGTTGTTGTAGGCAAACTCCCCACGTGGAAAGAACTGATCCTAGGAAACCCCAAAATCTATAACACAAGCACGATACATATCCTCCAATATCTAAATAGTGTGCTCCAACTGTCTTTCTATCAGAGGATGAAATGTTATGCCCAACTCAAACTGCGTGCCTAACTCACTTTGTAATACTCTCCAAAAGTGCAAGGTGAAATGCGTACCTCGATCAGAAATGATAGACACAGGCATATAGTGAAGACGGACGATCTCGTCGATTTAGATCTCAGCCAACCACTCTAAATAATACGTAACTGCCATAAGAATGAAATGCGCTGACTTTGTCAGCCTGTCCGCAATAACCCATATCGCGTCGACTTTCCTATGAGTCCGTGGGAGTCCGACAAAATCCATAGTGATACATTCCCACTTCCACTAAGGAAAATTTAACTTCTGAACCAAACCACCAGGTCTCTTATGCTCATACTTTACTTGCTGACAATTTAGACACCGAGCTACATAAGCAACTATGTCCTTCTTCATGCTTCTCCACCAATAATGTTGTTGTAAGTCTTCATGCATCTAGCGGCACCTTGATAAATAGAATAGCAGGAACTTTGGGCCTCCTCAAGAATCAACTCACGAAGCCCATCTTCATTAGGCACACAAATACGACCCTCTTCCTCAAACTCCATCATCTCCAATGGTAACCTGCTTGGCACCATCGTGCTGTAGTGTGTCCCTAAGGACAAGCAAATGAGGGTCATCATATTGCCGTTCCCTAATGCGCTCAAACAAGGAAGACCGAGCGATTTTACAAGCTAGAATACGACTGGGCTCTGAAACATCCAACCTAACGAAGTGATTGGCAAAAGCTTTAACATCTGATGCAAGAGGTCTCTCACCGACTGGAAAGTAAGCAATGCTGCCCATACTCACCGCCTTTCTGCTTAAGGCATCATCCACTACATTGCCTTCCAGTATTGGTAAATAAGAGTTTCACGCGTAAGCCAACTTTTGACAACTTAGCTAGTCACGTGGAAATAGGAAAACGTGATAGCTGGACGCGACTCATTCAAGAGATACGGTACGAAGAGGCACAGTTTAGTAAACCCACGAACTTATCAGCCACGGGAAACTCAACTTGATAAAAATGGGAGAGAGGCATGGTCAGACATGGAAGGTAGTGCAAATACCTATAGAGGAAAATGCAGAAGTAGATGCACTAGCTAACCCTGCAACAGTCACGGATGTAACGAACAAAGACAATTGTCGTTTAACTATTTATTTCAATAATAGACTAGGATAGGAATGAGGTAACTTTCAACAACCTAACCTGGGACTGGAGAAACGAAATTCTTAATTTTTTGCAGAATGGCACCGTACCTGAAGATAGGAAAACAACTCAAGCATTTCGCCGCAAAGCTGCACGATAGTGCCTTATTCGCAACTCACTTTATCGTAAGTTGTTCGGAGGAGCCCTAGCTAAATGCCTCAGACCTAACCAAACGGAATTTGTGATGAAAGAAGTCCACGAAGGACACTGTGGAAGTCACTTAGGGGCGGGATCCTTTGTGAAAACACTAACCAGAGCTGGATACTACTGGCCTAAGATGGAAGAAGAAGCCGAGAATTTCGTATCCAAATGTGATAGATGCCAAAGGTTTTCCAATAACATGCATCGACCTGCAGAATTATTACATCCAATAATATCCCCATGGGCTTTCATGAAATGGGGTATGGACATAGTATGACCTCTTACTATAGCTAAAGGACAGGTACGATTTTTACTCGTACTAACCGACTATTTTACAAAATGGGTAGAGGCAGAAGCGTTCAAACAAGTGCGAGAAAAGGATGTTAAAAACTTCTTATGGCGAAATATAATATGCCGCTTTGGAATACCGAAAGAGATCTTGTGTGATAATGGCCCACAATTCATAGGCTTGCAGAATTCTTCGAAATTTGGCAAATCAAGTGGATCACTTCAACGCCGTCCCACCCCGTGGCTAATGGTCAAGCTGAGCCAACGAATAAGGTCATCATCAACAATCTAAAAAAGCGGCTGGATAAAGCCAAAGGAAACTGGCCTGATGAGTTACCAGCGGTACTATGGGCATACAGAACAACTTAAAAAATAGCCATGGGAGAAACTCCGTTCGCACTTGTTTATGGATCAGAAGCCTTAATACCAGTGGAGATTGGCAAACCAAGCAAAAGGTTCTTAACAACAATGGAAGGTGAAAATGATGATGAATTAAGGACAAACCTGGACATGCTCGAACCACGGAGAGAAGAAATATTAATACAGATGGCAGCTCAAAAACAAATCACAGAGCGTTATTATATCCGTAAAGCTCATCTCAGGTACTTTAAAATTTTGGACTTCGTCCTCAAAAAAGTATTTCAATCAGCAAAAGAAGTAGGTGCAGGAAAGATAAATCCAAACTAGAAATGACCTTATAAAATCTGAGGCATAGCTAGGAAAGGTACCTATGAGTAGGAAGCTAGTGACGCAGAGTTCTACCAACAAGTTGGAACGCCATCCATCTAAAGAAGTATTACTTCTAAAAGAAAAGAATACCCACCGTCAGGTATCACACGTTTTGAACATTTAAAAATTTTATTAACTTTTTTAGATGATAGGCATAAAGCTAACCCATCACCAGATGATGATATTAGACCTGCAAAGACACGATGAATTAACACAATTACCGGTCTAGGGTTACACTTTCTAATGGACATTTTCAAAGGGTTGAGCAGTCATCATCTAAAAAACTGTATACCTTCGAGTCTGAAATGTTTTTCTTTTTCAGGAAAAGGACCACAAGGAAGGAATAATCAAGTGCTCGAGATTTCATTCTTCAAAGATCAAACACTTGAGGGACTATACAGTATGGAAGGCTAAGACGAAGCAAAGAAGACTATCAGAAGGTCAAAAGCTCGAGCCTGAAGATCCATCTACCCAACGAGGTAAGTGACACGAGTAGAATCGAAAGAAATCAAAAGAGCCACCCAAATACAAAGCATAATGCAAAAGAAAAAACCTTCGAACATATTTAGGTTGAAAGGAAAAATATTAGTCACGAGAAAGAAATGTACATCTTTATACTTATTCAAAACTGTTGGGGGTAAAAGATCATCATAATGACCTCGTTCAAATAATTGTTCTCAAATAAAACAGTTATGGATGAAAGATCTAAATCCTTGTATTTTTTCAAGAAACGGTTATCAAATAAAAATAGTTACAAATAAGAAAACATTTCCCTAGTACTTATTAGAAAATTGTTTTCCAAACAGTTGCGGGTAAAAATCCCATTCTTTATAAAAGCTGTTATTAGTAATAAACAGTTGTTTCCTTTTATTAATATCGAAAAGGTCATGGATGTCATGGAAGTTCAAACAAAAAACTTTCCTTGGAAGCATTCTTAAACATGTGTAAAATTCTTTTCACTCTATTGCATTATCATGAAGTTGAGAAGTCTTATTCATGTCAATTATAAAGGTCCCTATTCCATAAATTATGCCTATTACAAAAAGGCACGCGTTTAATATGACACCATACCTATTATGAAAAAGGGTACGAGTAGTCTAAAGCATTCCACATTCAAAACTCGAATCTAAAACTAAAACCTTGAAAAATGAAGCATGCAAAAGACTTAAAGAATGATACAGAAACTCAACAAAAGTCGAACTATCATTTACATATTAAAACGGCTAAAAATAAGTATTAACTTATACTTAGCCGTATAAATTTTTTATATATATACATTGTGGTGCCCCTAAGTTGTTATTTGGGGAGTTAAAGGAAATCCAAATTTACCCCCGATGGGACTGGGGGTAACCACCAATTCATACAAAGAAGAAAAGAGGATAAACCAACTAGATCATTTCAAGAGAGGGGTTGACTTCAATGGCAGAAGGAGCGGGAGCAACTGGGGATGAAGAGTATTGAGCGGCTAGAATCTCACCATCAGGTGAAGAGAGGTTATGGTTCCGTTGAAACTTCTCCATGGCTTCCTTAGTTTTTCCTATTTCAGCACTAAGGTCAAAACCCTCTTGACTCATTTCCATCAATGTGTCAAGGCGAGAATTCATATATTCCCAGCTCACATTCACAGTAGCCACCTCTTCCAAATCTTCATAATCTTTTGCCCACACTTGAAGCTCAGCTCTCAACCCGTCCTTCTCTGCCTCCGCAGCTTCATGAGCGGATCTTAATGGAACAATCAACTCCTCTAATGTTTGAGCTTTGTCTAAATCCCTACAAAGATCTTCTTGAGTACGAGTGAGTGATTGCACGAGCTCGCCTGAGTATTCTTCCTTCTTCCCCATTAATTTCTTCATGTCTCTAATCTCCTCTGAGGCACGGGGCAACTGCTCCACGAACGAAGACTCCAGAACACTCTTATCTTTATCAGCTTGACTGCAAGAATCCCGCTCCACTGCTAGTTCTGCTGCCATAAGTCTTATCCACCATTTTAAGGTACTCCTTTCCTCTTCTAAACATCAATGTCAATCCTTAGGCTATCATACTGTGCTTTCCAATTATCAACTTCTGCCTGCAACTCGCTTGTCTCTTGGTCTGTGTTTGAAATCCTCTTTATAAGCTCCATGCCTATAAGGTTAATCTACAAGAAATAAACCAGTCAGATATGGTAAATTTCATATATGAGAGTGAAAGAGGATAACTTACACCTTACCTTCAAAGAGGTATGCACGACCTCATTGGCCCATGTAAGAGCACCGTGGGCTAGCTAGCTTTGCTTTCTCAGTGGGACTTATCAAAGTCTAGAGGAATGTGAAACATCATCAAAGAAACAGCTAAAGGAATAGACGAAACAGCTTCTCCCAAAGAAGCAGGAAAGACAACAGCTAAAGGGACGTCGTCAGGAGCAAGATCAATACCATTATAAATAGGGGAATGTGAAACATCATCAAAGACAGGGGGCTCAATTACAGACACGGAAGGAAAGGGTGAGACAGTCGGCTCATCATATAAAACCATTCGCCTTCTCCGTGGCCTGTGCACTAAAGCACCATCTCCCTCTTCTTCTATGAAATGAGACTCACTAATCTTCCTCTTCGACGAAGATGAACCAACAGTAATTTTCTAGGCTTGAGCCAAGGACATCTTCGGGATAGAGGAAGGAGACACCCCACGAGCAGAGAACCCTATTAAAAAGGGAAAAAAAAGTTAAACGACAAAAAAAAAAAAGACTCGAGTAAGGAAGGAAGCAAGAACAAGAGCTTCACTAACTGTGGGTCTTTACTTGCCAACCATACGTCCCAGCGAGGTATTTCCAAGATCTTTCTTCTGAAGGAGCAACAGATACAATTTTTCTACCCAATCACGAAACCAGTAGTGGGTACAGCAACATACCGGAGGTATCAACCCCTATCCTTATCCTCTCTAGGGCTTACCAGCATTTTTTTGCTTCTAGCAGTCAGAGTAAAAACCCCTTCACGAAATAAGGTAGGAGAGTAGAGGTGAATAACATGGTTGAAGGAAATGGTAATCGAGGATAATGAAGCCAAAATCCTAAGGCATGCGACAACTCGCCACACAAGCGGGTCAACTTGTCCTAGGCAGATATTGAAAAACGGCAAAACTCAATTATAACTGGGTCAATGAGGGGTATAAACCCCAAAGTCAAAGGATACGTATAAAAAAAAGAAATATCCCGTCTTGTAAGATGTTATTCTTTGATTATTATTTGGGATATAGACAGGAAAGTAATATTTCTAAAAGCACTCCCAACGAACAAGGGAAAGCTGACCGTCAGTTATAAGGGTTGGATATCTTTCTACACTATCAAGAGAAGGAGATTGATATACAAGAACTTGACTATTCCTAGGAAAAACAAACTCAGTAGGGACAATTTAATCGACTCCAGGTTCACGAAGGCGTTCGCCTCTACCTCTAGAAAAAGACCGAGAAACCCTAAATCTCGGAGAAACTGGAGATCTAGTGGAAGGAGGAGGAACTATCTGAGAAGAAGAAGAGCCTCTCGAAGGAGTGGATCCTAGACTTCTAGGTCTACCACCCTTCCGACTCCTAGTCGGAGAAGAAGAAGGCGCTAAACTATCAATATCTATTACTCTTTGAGGTTGGTTGAAGAAGAAATGTTTAAAAAGGAAAAGAAGAAATTTTTTTACAAAAGACAAAGTTAGAAAAGTGTTTTAAGGAAGCAAAGAAAACATGTATTTATACTTGAAGACAACCGTCAAACATGAAGAAAACGGAAAATAATGATGAAAAAGTCATAATGGAAGATGTCACTTCGGGACTGGCATAACTGCAAAAAGCCCTAAAAGGTGCTGAGTAAATGCAGAACCAATCAGAAAAGGACACGTGGTATGAATTTAATGGAAGTGACAAATGACGCCTATGATGTAGAGAAGGATACAATGGTTCAACGAAAAGCGGCGGAAAAATATTCCCGCTATAAATTAATATTCACTTACCAAATATTAATCGTTAAATATATTGTAAGTGGGGGGTCTATCTGTATTGGTAAAAAAGAGTTTCACACGTAAGCCAGCTTTTGACAACTCAGCTAGTCACGTGGACACAGGAAAACGCGACAACTGGACGTGACTCCTTGAAGAGATACGGTACAAAGAGGCACATATCAGTAAACCCAAAAACTTATTAGCCACGGGAAACTCAACTTGATCAAAATAGGAGAGATGCATGGTTAAAATGAATCTAGACAAAGCTATGAGCACATTCAAGGACCCACGATTGATTACTCAAACGTTATGTAACTGAAACCCCAATACCGCTATCCTTTGCAACACCTCATTAATGTCATAATTAGTCATTAATTAGTGACCATAGCAAGAGTCGTACGTTGTAAGAACCTCCTATATAAGGGAGGGGAATACAACTTGTAAAGGCATCTAGTTCTCGGATACAATCAACTCTATATTTCTACAATATTTTCTATTATTCATTTTTCTCCATTATCTTGATTATGAGTAACCCGTATTCATCTTAGAAATAAGCTTTAGCCAAATGGTCTAATTCTTTGGTTAAACACTTCCCAGTATGATACAAGATGGTGATATCATAGTATTTCAATAGCTCCAACCACCTCCTCTGGCTCAAATTGAGATCCCTTTGTTTGAACTAATACAGTAAACTCCGGCGATACGTGAATACCTCACACGACATGTCGTAAACAATGACCACCAAATCTAAGTCATGGACATGGAAATTATTCTCATGAACCTTCAACTACCGTGACACATATACAATCACCCTGCCATCCTGCATCAATACTGCACCGAGCCCAATGCAAGATGCATCACAATACACTGTATAAGATTCTGAACCTATGGGCAACACCAACACTAGCGCTATAGTCCAAGCAGTCTTCAGCTTCTAAAAGCTCACCTCACACTCGTCCAACCGTCTGAACAGGGCACCCTTTTGGGTCAACCTAGTCAATGGGACTGCTATATATGAAAATCCCTCCACAAACCGATGGTAATCACTCGCCAAACCTAAGAAACTCCGGATCTCTGTAGCTAAAGTGGGCCTAGGACAGTTCTGAACTGCCCCAATCTTCTTAGGATCCATCTGAATGACCTCTGTCGATACCACGTACCCCAAGAGAGCGACCAAGTCAAACCAAAAATTGCACTTCGAAATTTGGCATACAACTAGCTACCTCTCAAAGTCTGAAGTACAATCCGGAGATGCTCCTCGTGCTCCTCTCGACTGCGGGAGTAGATCAAGATATCATCAATAAACATAAGCACAAAGGAGTCTAAATAGGGCTTGAACACCCGATTCATTAAATCCATAAATGTTGCTGGGGCATTTGTCAGACCAAATGACATCACTAGAAACTCATAATGCCCATATTGAGTCTGAAAGGCTGTCTTAGGGACATCGGATGCCCTAATCCTCAACTAATGGTAGCCAAACCTCAAATCAATCTTCGAAAACACCTTGGTACCCTGAAGCTGATCAAATAAGTCATCAATCCTCGGGAAAGGATACTTGTTCTTGATGGTGACTTTGTTTAACTCCCGATAGTCTATGCACATCCTCATCATATCATCTTTCTTCTTCACGAACGACACAGGCGTAACCCAGGGCGAGATACTAGGCCTAATGAAGCTCTTATCAAGTAAATCTTGAAACTCCTCCTTCGATTCATTCAACTCTGGCGGGCCCATACCGTATGGCAAGATAGAAATGGGTTGACTGCCCGGAGCCAAATTAGTACAATCCAATATACCATGATAAGGCGATAACCAATCCATACCCAAGATGACATCAAAACCAACCGTATCAAAAAGTAGGAGATCTATGCTAGTCTCGAGACTCCTAATTATAACCACACATGAACGGTAGACATGATCTACAATAACAGAATCTCCCACAGGTCTGAACACGTACACACGACCACTCGAAGAATCACGAGGCAAAACCGTATATGAAGCAAAGTAGGATGACACGTATATATCAATAGAGTTAGGATCAAATAGAACTGAAGCATCCCTATGTCAAATTGAAACAATACATGTGATAAAAGTGTCAGATGAATCAGCCTCAGGCCTGGATAGGAAAGCATAATATTAGGTATAGGTCCTACCATTCTGAACCATGTCTCTGGGACGACCTCTAACTGGTTGGCCTCCACCTCTAACAGTCTAACCTCTACCTCTTACAACCTAACCTTGACCGCTACTGCTAGACCCCTGCCTCTAGCTGGCTGAGCAGGCGGTGAAGCAACTAGTGCCGAAACCATGGCACGAGAACCCTGTTGCTGTGAGCTGCCCTGTGCCCGAGGGAAAAATCTAGAGATGTGCCTCGAGCCACCACAATTATAGTAGGATCTCATCTGTTGTGACTGCTGACCCTGAAACTGAACCTGTCGACCTAAGTAACCACCCTGAAAACTCTGGAGCAAAGGCGCACTAATAAGACCTGGTGGTGCAATGTAGGCTAGTTGATCGGGATGAGATATATGAGGGCCACAACCACCTGAAGCACTATAAGATGCCTGGAGAGCTCAATGATATGGCCTATGAGGATGGCCTCTACCAAAAGTACCTCTTCCTCCAGACGAGGCACCACTAAACCCATCGAAATGACGAGGCCTCTTATCAGACCTATGACCTTTCTCCTATGCAAGAACCACCTCAATCCGCCTGGCGACATTAGCATCCGTCTTAAAGGAAATATCACCCCCGATCTCCTTGGCCATATGTAGCCTGATAAGGTGAAGAAGTCCATTAATACACCTCCTCGCTCTCTCTCTCCCTCTCTCTCCCTGTCTCTCTCTCTCTCAGTAGGAAGAAAAAGGAGAACATGACGGGCTAGATCCACAAAACGAGTCTCGTACTACGTAATAGTCATACCGCCCTGCTGGAGACGCTCGAACTGCCTGTGGTAATCCTCTCTTAGTGTGATAGGGAGGAAATTCACTATAAATAGCTGTGAGAACAAGTCCCAAGTAAGAGCAGGAAACCCAGCTGGTCTGGTCAACATATAATCTCTCCACCACGTATTGGTGGAACCCGTCAGATGAAACACAGCAAAATCGGCCCTATTAGTCTCAACTATACCCATGTTCCACAGCACATCATGGTAGTCAAGATAATCTTAAGGGTCCTAAGAAGGTGCACCACTGAAGTGAACAAGAAACAACTTACTAAACTTGTCCAGTCTCAATAATACCTCAAAAGACATGGCGTGCCTATCACCAGCCTGTGCTGCAACGACTAGCTGAACAACCCAACTTGCCGGGCTACTAGAGATTCATACTGGGGGATCCATCTGCTCCAGAGTGTGAGTAGCGAGAGTCTTTGCTCCTTCGCTAGCCAAAGAGACAGTTGGCTCCACAGTAAATGTACCGGTCTGGGTCATACTCTCCATAAGGCCCATCAAACGGACGGGAGCGTCCTGAAGTACTAGGGTGGTAATGAACCCCTCCGAGACCTGAGCTGTTCCAACAGGTACAGTCTGAGCTGGAACCTCCTCATCACAATCCACCCGAGGCTCTATTGTTGGTGCTGCTGCTCGAACTCTAGGCTGAGCCCTGCTTCTGCGTCGGCTCTTGGCGCAACCTCGACCTCGTCCTCTGCCCCTAGTAGGAGTTTCCACTCGGGTCACCGGCAACTATCCAGCTGAAGATGCAGTACATTATCTCTCCATTTGAGGGAAGACAAGAATAGAAGAGTTCAATAACTGATGATGGAATAAAATCGCGCGATAGAGAAGAATACAAGTGAAATGTGTTCCTAAACATCATAGCCTCTAGAAGATAAGTACATGCGTCTCCGTACCGATTCTCCTAACTTTACTAAGCTTGATCTTGACTTGTGAGGCCTAGGAAACCTAGTGCTCTGATACGACCTTGTCACGACCCGTCATTTCCACCTTTTGGACCGTGATGGCACCTAACATTTCACTTGATAGGCAAGCTATCGTTAGAGAATCTTCAATCCCATTCTAATCAATTAAAATAAGAGAAACCAATAATACGTAAATACAACCCAGATTTGGAGTCAGAAGTTCACGAGCTTCTACAGTTTTTACAAATAGGGTTTGAAATAAATACAACTGTCTCAAATGAAAGGATTAGTAAATAGGGGAAATGGTAGGGGACTTCAAGGTCTGCGGAGGAAAGCACATCTACCTTGAGTTTCCAAATGCCAATCCAACCTTTATACCCCTCACAGACAGCTGGGAGCAGTACCAAAATTTGCCCAGAAATGCAGAGTGTAGTATGAGCACAACCGACCCAATGTACTCCGTAAGTGTCCAGCCTAACTTCAACGAGGTAGTGACGAGGCTATGACAGGATACCTATGTAACTAAACATGTACATACAAAAATATAAAAACAACATAACAGTAAATAAATAATTAACAAGTACTATTTTGAGGGGACATGCGAAAGGGGTACAATATATGGTAGCTACAGCAGGGAATGATAACAAGGATTAGTCAATAAACCTTCAACCAACAAAATGAAAAAATCTAGTGAATAAAACTGCACGGCATCACCCTTCGTGATTTTACTTTTAACCTCACCATGAAACAATAATAATGGCATGGAATCACTCTTCGTGCTTTTACTCTCAATCTCACCATACGATGATAAATACAAAACGGCATCACCCTTCGTGCTTTTACTCAAAATTTCATCCTGAAACAATCGATACAACATGGCATCACCCTTCGTTCATTAACTATTAAATACGGAACGTTATCACCCTTCATGCTTTAACATTATCCCTTACCATGTTACAATTAACATATAATAATAGGAAGATAGAATAAGCAAGATCAAGTCTTATGTCAACAATGGTTCCACAATACCGATCTTTACTTCAGAAACAATACTCAATTATTACATATAGCCAATAAATGCGGTAAGAACGATCAGTTTAATAATTAAGAAGTCTAAGCATGGATGTGGTGATCAAAGAATGAAATAAATTACAAGGAACAAGTCTCACGCGCATGATTTAACCCAACAACAACGCATAAGTATTTCTCACATCACATATACGTTGAACCCAATATTTAAACAAGTAGCACATAGCAAACAAGTCATAATCCCTGTAGTCAAGGTTAACCACGACACTTACCTCCCTCCCAAAGATCAACTCAAAGGTCAACCACGGCTTTTCCTTTCAAACAAGCATCCGAACCAACCAAATCTAGAAAATTATCAACCAAACGATTCAAAATATGCCTTAGGAACTACCCACGAATGAAAAAGGTTCAATTTAGGTCGTTATTGAAAAAGTCATCGAAAGCCAACTCCTGGCCCCGCTTGGTCCATACTTGAAATTCGGAAAAAACCCCGATTACCCATTCACCCCCGAGCCCAGTTATGTAATTCGTTTCGAAAACCGACCTCAATTTGAGGCCTATATTCCAGTTTTACAAAATTTCCTAATTCTTCCCAAACCCCAAATTTCCACTATGAAAATCCTAGATTTTAGGTTGAAATCTTATGAAAAGTAATGGAAAATTGAAAGAAAGTAGGTTACATCACCTACAATTAAATTGGGGAATAAGAGCACTTGGAAAAATTTCCTCAAGGGTTTCTAAGTATAAAATTTATAAAGAATGAGAAAAATCTTGTCTAACTCAGCTTTTGACCAGGCGCAGATGCAAACTGGTCCATATCGCAAATGCGACCCAATTGATAGGAAATGTGGCCATGTTTCCCCTGTCCCAATTTGCAAAAGCAACGATTTGTTCGCAAATGCGAACCTGTGGTGCATAGCTACTCTTCGCTAATGCGAGGATATAGCTCGCAAATGTGAACCTGACAGGAATTCTGCGATATCGCAAAGAACCTGACAGGAATTCTGCGATATCGCAAATCCGAAGCCTGACCTTACAATTTCTAGGTCTGAGGCCTGCACCTGAAACTGAAGAACACCAGCTATTTTTTAAGTCCAAATTCACTTCGTAGCCTATGCGAAACTCACCCGAGCCCTCCAAAATGGAGTATGCACACAAGTCTAGTGATATCGTACGAACTTGCTCGCGTGATCAAATCGCCAAAATAACAATTAGAACTATGAATCAGACACCAAAATCAAATGAAAATTTCAATGAAACTTAAGAACATCTATTTTAGCAATCAAATGTCCAAATCACGTCACACTAAATCGATTTCTCTCCAAATTTGGCAGACAAGTCATAAGTATAGTAATGGAACTATACCGAGTTCCGGAACCAAAATACGGCCCCGGTATCAAGAAAGTCAAATATTTGTCAAATCTTTAAACACATTAAGCCTTTATACTTCAAATTTTCTACAAAATGCGATTACTCAATCTAGGGACCTCCGAATTCGATTTCTGGCATACGCCCAGATCCTCAATAACGATATAGACCCATCGGAATCATCAAAACACATTTTCGGGTCCGTTTTCTCAAAACATTAACCGAAGTAAACCCAATTGGATTTCATTAAAGCAAAATTTCATGTTTTATCCATTTTTAACATAAAAGCCTTCGAAAAACACCTCGACTGTCCACGCAAATCAAGGAAGGCTAAAATTATATTTGAGGTTTCAAAAAACAAAATTAAAGTTTAAAACTCTAGATGATCTGTATGGTCTTTACATTCTCGAACGCTAAAACAAGCGTTCGTCCTCGAATGGACAAAGAAAAGTATCTAGACTGGTGAAAATGTATGGATATCTACTCTGCATGTCCGTCTTGGACTCCTAAGTAGCTGCCTCGGCCGTCTGACCTCTCTATTGCACTCGAGTTGAAGGATAACTCTTTGACCTCAGCTATCAACCCTGCCAGGCTAGAATAGCAACCGGCTCCCGTCATAAGTCAAATCCTTGTCTAACTGGACTGAGCTGAAATCTAACATATGGGACGGATCTCCGTGATACTTCCGAAGCATAGACACATGGAACACTCGATGGAGTGCTGATAAACTAGGTAGCAATGCAAGCTTCTAAGCCATCTCACCCACTTTCTAAAGAATCTCAAAAGGTCTGATATACCTAGGGCTCAACTTCCCTTTCTTTATGAACCTCATCACACCCTTCATGGGTGAAACCGGAGCAACAACCTCTCTCCGACCATGAATGTAACATCACAAACTCTACAGTCGGCATAACTCTTTTTCCTAGACAGAGTTGTGCGAAGTCGATCCAGAATAATCTTGTCCTTATCTAAGGCATCCTACACCAAATCTGTACCCAACAACCGGGCCTCCCCCGACTCTAACCATCAAATTGGAGAACGACACTTCCTCCCGTATAATGCCTCATAAGGAGCCATCTGAATGCTTGACTGGTAGCTGTTGTTGTAGGAAAACTTTGCAAGTGGCAAGAACTGATCCCGTGAACCCCTCAAATATATAACACAAGCACGGTGCATATCCACCAATATCTAAATAGTGTGCTCGGAATGTCCGTCAGTCGGAGGATGAAATGTAGTGCCCAGCTCAACCTGTGTGCCTAACTCACGTTGTACTACTCTCCAAAAGTTCAAGGTGAAATACGTACCTCGATCATAAATGATAGGCACGGGCATACCGTTAAGACAGACGATCTCGCAGATGTAGATCTCAGCCAATCCCTCTGAAGAATAAGTAACTGCCATGAGAATGAAATGCGCTGATTTGGTCAGCCTGTCCGCAATAACCCATTTCGCGTCGACTTTACTATGAGTCCGCGGGATTCCGAAAAGAAAATCCATAGTGATACGCCTCCACTTCTACCAAGGAATCTCTAACTTCTGAACCAAACCACCAGGTCTCTGATGCTTAGACTTTACTTACTGACTTATTTCGACACCGAGCTACATAAGGAATATGTCCTTTTTCACGGTTCGCCACCAATAATGCTACCGCACGTCCTGATACATCTTGGCGTCACTTGGATAAATAGAATAGTAGGAACTGTGAGCCTCCTCAAGAATCAGCTCACGAAGCCCATCTACATTAGGCACACAAATATGACCCTGCTTGCTAAAACTCCATCATCTCCAACGGTAACCTGCTTGGGACCACCGTGCTGCAGTGTGTCCCTAAGGACAAGCAAATGAGGGTCATCATACTGCCTCTCCCTAATACTCTCACACAAGGAAGTCCGAGCGACTGTACAAGGTTGAATTCGAATGGGCTCTGAAACATCCTACCTCACGAACTGATTTGCCAAATCTTTAACATCTGATGTAAGTGGTCTCTCACCGACTAGAATGTATTCAAGGCTACCCGTACTCATTGCCTTTCTACTCAAGGCATTGGCCACTACATTGGCCTTCCCGGGAAGATACAAGATGGTGATATCATAGTCTTTCAATAGCTCCAAATCCTCAAACTCAAATTGAGATCCTTTTGTTTGAACTAATACTGTAAATTTTGGCGACATGTGAATACCTCGCACGACATGCCGTAAAGATAGTGCCTCCAAATAATCAGTGCATGAATAATGACCGCCAACTCTAAGTCATGAACATGGTAATTCTTCTCATGAACCTTCAACTGCCGTGACGCATATGCAATAACCCTACCATCCTACATCAATACTGCACCAAGCCCAATGCGAGATGCATCACAATATACTGTATAAGATCCTGAACCTATGGGCAACACCAATACTAGCGCTATAGTCCAGGCAGTCTTGAGCTTCTAAAATCTCCCCTCACACTCGTTTGACCATTTGAACGGGGCGCCCTTCTCGATCAACCTGGTCAATGGGGCTGATATAAATGAAAATTTCTCCACAAACCGACAGTTATAACTCGCGAAACCTAAGAAAGTTCGGACCTCAATAACTAAAGTGGGTATACGAGAGTTCTGAACTGCCTTAATCTTCTTAAGATCCACCTGAATGCCCTATGCCCATATTACATGAACCAATAAAGTGACCGAGTCCAACCAAAACTTGCACTTTGAAAACTTGGCATACAACTTACTATCTCTCAAAGTATGTAGTACAATTCGAAGATGCTGCTCGTGGTCCTCTCCACTACGGGAGTAGATCAAGATATCATCAATAAACATAATAACAAAAGAATCTAAATAGGGCTTGAACACCCTATTCGTTGAATCCATGGATGTTGCTGGGCTATTCGTCAGCCCAAATGACATCACTAGAAATCCATAATACCCATATCGAGCTCGTAAGACTATCTTAGGGACATTGGATGCCCTAATCCTCGACTGATGGTAGCCAAACCTCAAATCAATCTTCAAAAACACCTTGGCACCCCGAAGCTGATCAAATAAGTCATCAATCCTCGGCAAAAGATACTTGTTCTTGATGGTGACTTTGGTCAACTCCCGATAGTCTATGCATATACTCATCGATTCATTTTTCTTCTTCATGAGATACACAGGCGCAACCCAGGGCGAGACACTAGGACAAATGAATCCCTTATCAAGTAAATATTTCAACTGCTCCTTCAATTCTTTCAACTCTGGCGAGGCCATATAGTATGGCGGGACAAAAATGGGCTGAGTACCCGGAGCCAAATCAGTACACAAGTTGATATCCCTATCTGGTGGAATCACCGGTAGATCTATAGGAAACATTTCTAGAAACTCACGAACTGAATCCATGGAAGGAACCTCCACACTAGAATCGCGAACATAAGCCAAATGAGTTAGGCACCCTCTTCGACCATATGTTGTGCCTTCATATAAGAGACAACCCTGCTGGTGGAGTGGCCAAGAGTCTCTCTCTGCTCTAATCGAGGCAACCCTTGCAAGACTAAGGTCACCGTCTTGGCGTGATAATCCAATATACCATGAAAAGGTGACAAACAATCCATACCCAAGATGACATCAAAGTCAACCGTATCGAGATATAGGAGATCTGCACTAGTCTCAAGACTCCCAATGGTAACCACACACAGTTGATAGACACAATCTACAATAATAGAATCTCCTACATGTGTGGACACATACACAGGAGCACTCCAATAGTCACGAGGCACAACCATATATGAAGCAAAGTAGGATGACACGTAGGAATAATTAGAGCCCGGACCAAATAGAACTGAAGCATCCCTATGTAAAACTGAAATAATACATGTGATAACAGTGTCAGATAACTTAGCCTCGGGCCTGGCCGGAAGGCATAATATTGAGGCTGGGTCCCACCATTCTGAACCACGTCTCTGGCATGACCTCTAACTGGTTGGCCTCCACCTCTAACACTCTGACCTCTACCTCTAATAGCCTGACCTCCACCTCTGCTGCAAGACCCCTGCCTCTAGCTACCTGAGCAGGCGGTGAAGTAACCAGTGTCGGGACCATGGTACGAGAACCCTGCTACCTGACCCTCGACAGATAACCCTCGATCCTACGAGCAATCTCCACTGCTAGCTGATAAGGAGTCACTTCTCCAGCTCCTAGGCCATGTTGGTCCTAATGCATGGATGCAACCCGGCTACAAATCTTTGCACTCTCTCAGCATCGGTAGGTACTATCATGAGTGCATGATGAGACAACTCTAAAAAATCTAGCCTCATAGTCTGTCACTGACAACTGTCCCTGCTCCACCTGCTCAAACTGATATCGCAGCTCCTCCCTCTCAGAGGGTGGGATATATCTATGTAGAAACATCTGAGTGAACTGCTCCCAAGTGATAGGGGGAGAATCTGCTGGCCTGTTGAGAATATAGGACTGCAACCATCTACGATTTATGCCCTCTAACTGGAAAGTAGCGAGGTCCACTCCATGGGACTCTAGTATCCTCATGTTGTGCAGTCTGTCCCTGCACCTGTCAATGAAATCCTGGGCATCCTCGCCTCGCTCACCCCCGAACACTGGAGGATGCAATCAAGTCCATCTGTCCAATAAATTATGCGGATCACCGTCCCTCTCAAATCCCGAACTAACAATTATCGCAAGTTTTAAGACAATAAAAGCACATACATGAAGTCTTATTTAGGATAACGGGATTCTAAAAAGCAAAATCATCGGTCGGGTCGTTACATCTTTTAATGTCATACTTCTTCAACCTTTCAGTGGTTTAAGAAAATAACCTTGGAAGTGGATGATTTGGAACTTTTGACTCAACCTGCCCCTAAATTGTTTTGCCTCATTGGCTAAGCTTTTGACTTTTGACCTCAAAGGCTCACTCATGGAACAATAGAGGTCAAAAGTTCAAGACAACCTATTTTCAAGGTTATTAATTAAGTGCAATTTCCGCTTGAGATTTGTCCAAGTGCATTAGCATCGGTCTATCACACTTTCAGATTTTCTTTCGTCTTAAGTTCTTTAGGGTGATTTGCATCTATACCCAGTTTTTGGGTCACCTTCTAACTTATACCCGCTTTAAAAAAAATTGCAAGCGTACCCATTTTTCGGCTAACTTTAGACGTACGGGCCTGAAGTAGCAAAGGCGATCGCGCAAACATCAATTCATAGTGCAATGGCAAACTTCAATTCAATAAAACTACAGCATGTTTTCGCTATAATTTTTCTTTTGTAATTGCTGAACTTCAGCATTATAAGAGCTGAAAGTTTGTTTAGTATTTGCTGAACTTCAGCATTCTAGGAGCTGAAGTTTGTTTTGTATTTGCTGAACTACAGCCTTCTAGGAGCTGAAGGTTTTGTTTATATTTGATGAACTTCAACATTCTAGGAGCTGAAGTTTGTTTTGTATTTGCTGAACTTCAGCATTCTCGGAGCTAAAGTTTTGTTTATATTTGTTGAACTTCAGCTCGATTAGTTTGTAAAAAAAAATTGAAACATATGTACTGTGATATAAATTTACGAAGTGCAAAAATGATGCATCAGCACTTTAACATGCAGCTAGAGCAGAAAACAATGAAAGAAGATGTTTGTTTCTTGCCCTATTCACTAAATTCCTCTTATATTAAAAGCTTGGAGGTGATCGGCAGTTGAGTGAATAATAAAGAGAAGAAGAAAATGAAGGAGGGGAAAGAGGCCTGAAGTTGTTTAAAAATTTGGTACAAGTTAAAACTTTGTTAGAAAATGGCTAAGGTTAAATTTGAGCGACCAAATAGTGCGCCCCATGCAATTTTTACAGTTCTTTGCCACCGGCCCAAACGATTTCTATTTTTATTTTAGGGAAAAAACATATTTAGACAAAATTTAAGAAATTTTTTCGAAAACTAGCAACAATAGGTATTTTACTAACATGGCAACTAAATAAATGCATATCTTATCATAAAGCAATAAACATGGATCAATAATTACGCTTAAGAAAAATATCCAAAATATTTCATTCCTAAAAAAGCGCCAAAGTGATTCAGTTTTTTAAGTATGAGGCATAGTCCTATAAATAAGAAAATGGAGGATAATTTTTATCCAAAAATAACTCATTCCTCCCGGTAGGCATAGTATACCATTTTTTGAGCGAAATTCTTGTGACAGAAAGAATTTAATTCAATAAAAGACTTATTTAATATTATTTACAGTATATTATATTTAAATTTATTTACCGTATAGTTATACATAAGGAATAACATTGGTATACATAAGCATGTAAAGATTAAATTTGTTACTATTTATATTGTAGACAATAAATTCCATCGAGAAAAAAAATCAAGACCGAAAAATATCGCAACAATCGTAGTATTTAACTTCGAATATTTGAGTGTTACACTCTCTATGAATCATCTGATTCTTTTTCAATATAAATTCAAGGGCTTTTGAGCTTAATCTTGAATTTTAGTTTTATTTATCCGTCGCGAACACATTGATTAGTTGCCACGTATTTTATCACGAACAAGTAACCATGATCTTGAACGCCTTGTATTTAATTTGACTTCATTATTGATCTTGAATGCTTGAATTGTTCTTCGTTCTTGATCTTGAACTTGATTAGTTCTTCGTTTTTGAACTTGAATTTTATTTATTGAACTTGAACTTTGTTTCTTGAAGCCTGAAACTTGTAAAGAAATTTGTGGCGTTTGATCCACTAGCTCTCTCTTGCTTCTTGTTATAACTTCTGGTGTCTTTTCTGAGTTACAAATACCCCTATTTATAGTTGTGGGAGAGAAGAATTATGATAAGAACAAACTCTTTTCGACCAATCAAATTGAACTGTTTAGGGCCGCACATGATCGGCCAGAACATGTCACTTGCACACGTAGCGCGATTTCATTAGCCTTTTAATGTGACTTGGCATGCTTTGTCATTTTGACATGTGGCATGATCCTGTTGCCTCTTCCACTTCACTTGGTGTGCCACTTCATTTGACATGTGGCACCAAACTGGGCCTCTAGAAAGATGATATTGTGGGCCTAATGAAGTGGGCTCATCACGTGCAGTCCAATTAAATTGGCTAGCCCAATTGGGCCTATTTATTAAATCCATTCTTATGGGATTTGAATAATTAATCCAATCATATTAGCCCATAATATTTATTTAGATCAAAATATATCTAATCGAGATTAAATCCAAATTTCTTATGAATTTAAATTCAATAAAATTTAATTGCCTACAAATGCCTCCTAGTTCAAGACTTGTCGAGTATAGACTTGTTAAAGCTTAGACACGAGGCTTTATGTACTTGTGGATCGACAATCTTTACATGAAGTGATCAGCTTGTTTGATTCTATTCGTTGCAAGAAATTACAAGTTGCATGCTATGGTAATGTGAAACTCCATCTATTTAGCCAAATGAGAACTTAATTAAAATTTACAGTCACTTGACTGATTAAGTGATGCACCTGAACCAAAAGAATTCCATGTATATATGCTACAATGATGCATGAACATCTAAGCATATATCCATTTCGATAAATTTCCAAATGCCAGCTAGCTAGGAATCTTCGTAGACACCATTGTTTACTGCTTTTGGACTTCAATTTGGAGAGCTTGGCTTCCATTTGGTTTCCTATGCAACTATACTGTCTTATCTTTGACGCATTTCAAATCGCAACAGTAGCAGAAAACTACTATGCGGACACAAGTCCATTCCCCTTTTTTGTTTTGCTACCACTTTGCAAACAAATTGAATTCCAAGAATTTAAACATCAATTCCGTAAAACATAGAAATTCCACTTTGATTAGGACTTTAGGTGCCATAATAAATTTAAAACTCTGTTGGATGAGAGTATAACTCAAGATAGGACTTCTAGCTTCACATACGCAAATAAAAGGAGCTTGGGTGATTTATTTTGTATCAACCACAACTTGAGGTCTCTAAGGGATACATTATGGTGGCTATCACTGTTCTGCACACTTCACAACTATTACCACAAATACAGACTAACAAGGATCCTTGTTTTCTTTCTCTTTTAGCACTTGATAAACACGTGATTTGTTTTCAGAATCATTGAAGGATGATCCAGCACAAGAAGTCTCAAATCTGCGAACATTGAGAAACAGAGATTGAGTTCGTAAGTAAACTTGGCCACAAGTTGAAGTTTCGTGCATTAGAACCGATATTTCGCATGTCGAACTAGAATAGTTGCTCTGCCTGCCCGATGCTCATTTATGATGAATTGAGAAGTCATGTCATTGGATCGATACTTTTGATTTGAAGCCTTGTGTTGGTAGCACCAGTCCATGTAGAACCAAAAATCATCCTGGGCTCCATCATCTCCATTGATTCCGCATGAAGGGCGAGGAACCACTTGGCACGTCCTCTTTGCACTCTCCATGTATTTGAAGCCTTTTTTTGTGGCAAAGGCTAGTTGGTATGTCCAACTCCCTTAAAGAAGTACATGAGGCATCTCCTCCTTGTAGCTTGACAAAGAATTACATGACGTGTCTCTTCCTTACCTCTTTGCGAGAAAGAGGGCTTGGGGAAATGTCCATTCTTCAAACTTTGACGATTTCCAACTCTGCGCACCTTTGCAAAAATATTTATTTTGCAATGTAGAGAAGATGGAATTGTCAGCCACGTGATTATTGCAGAAACTAGACTTTGGCAGCAATAACATATCCAAGTTTCAGCTTCAAATTCTTTCTGCATTGGTAAGGAGTAAATTAAGTTGCTATCTACGCATGACCTGTTTGTTTGCAGCTTCGTGCACTCTCGCCGAATAAGTCATAACTTGAGATTGGAGCCTCTAAATCACAAATGGTTTGTGTTTCTGAAAATTAGACATCCAGAACTTCCACATATTTATATTTCGGGTCATAAGTCCTGTCACGACCCAAAATCCATACGCTCGTGATGGCGCCGGACATCATTGTCAGGTAAGCCAATCATTAATTAATTGAAATAATTTCCCGATTTTAACATTTATGAAGAAGCATTTCCTTTCACTTTATCACATATTAACCAAGTAAAAATCAATTAATTAAAAATAATAGTTTGAATAATACACTTTAGCATAAATATCCCAACATACCCCAGAACCCGGTTTCACAAGTACATGAGCAACTTCTAAGAATTTATACAATCATTACAAAGCCTGTCCGAAATACAAATTGGACAAGGAAATTTAAAATGAAAATAAATACAGTACGAGGGAGACCCTATCAGATGCGGATCGCCTCCGGATGATGCAGTTCGCCTAAGTCTCCGAATCATCCACATCGCTATGAAAGTACATGTGGAGTAAAGCAACATATATACAAGGCACTGAAATCAAAGTAAATACTAGAAATAAACAAACAGTCACCACTTTCTCATTATTTTTCCAAAATATCTTAA
>ML331189.1:1233-148893 GCA_005239505.1 Nicotiana paniculata | reverse complement strand
TTTAGAAGGGACGCCAAAGGAGGAGAGGCTAAAAGCAAGGGACCAGAAGCTTAAATTAAGGTACAGCCCTGTTAAGCTTAATCCTATTTTAATCATTTTGATTTTCTTCAGTAATTGGTTTCTTGCGTTTCTTTTTTCTTTCATTTCGGACAAAATAAGAACGAATCATTATTTTCTTTTACTAATTATTTAGATATATAATTTGGTTTAATCAATTGTATATCATTAAATTTCACCAAGAAGTTTCTACGGTTTAATGATACTGACGAAAATCTGATACAAAGAGATGGAATTCATTAAAGTCCTTGTTCTTTTTTATCTCCAAATCTCCTATGTAACAGGAATTTAAAAATAAAAAGGAAGTCTCAAAAAGGTCGATTTGGAAAGATTACCAAAATATTGGTTGTATAATACCATATTTCTTTAGGAAATTATATTGTGCTTCTCTATCTTTGGAGTAAGAGTGCGAGTCTGCGACGCACAATTATGCTTGTGTTACGTGTAACATGAGAAAAGATTATTTTGCTTCAAACTTGCATCTCTCTGTACTCTGTAGCATTTATATATTTTACATATATATAATTAACAATATAATGATTTTGTTTCGTACTTTTTGCCCTCTTTTTTTTTTTACATATTTGTTATTTGCAATCTATTTTTGGTGTTGTCTTTATATCTTTTCAACCCGAAAAGCTACAGATTTGAATAGACAAAAGCTTTATAACATAGATTTGGTTTAAACCAAAACCGAACCGAAACCGTACCGAACCAAAATAAGAAATACCGAAATGTACCGAAATATTTTGGTACGGTATTTGGTATACAATTGATACATCGAATACCGAAATACCGAAATACCGAATCGAAATTCTTAAATACCGACCGAAGTACCGAATGCCCACCCCTAATCAGTTTAATTGGGAAAAGTGATATATATATATATATATATATATATATATATATATATATATATATGTGTGTGTGTGTAAATTTCTATCATTGCTAATCAGATAATGTTAATCAAGTATGATGGAGCTTGAGTGCAGCGGCGGAAGCAAAGTTTTTACTTTGGAGAAAGTACGCAGGAAGATGTCTACTGGGAACATGCCTGTGTATATAACAAGCAAAATAATAAAGATTAAGAAACTAGACGTCATGCTGTGATCCCAAATAAGTTGGTATATGCCAATTAAAATTAAAAATGAAAAGCTCTTTATTTTCCTTACAGGCCAGATTAATTAAAAGACTCGTAGAAAATATAGAATTAACCTAATGATCTTCTCCTTTAACATTACATAGACCAAAATATATAATCTTCATGGATTTATTTTTAGTTTGTCTATGTATTTTTTTTGCGTGATGTCTTCTTTAGAAATATGGTCAAGGAAATCACAGAAGCTTCCTTCTCTATAGGACAAAATATTTTTTTGGTCGGCAAGCTCAGGTGCAGGTCCAATTTTTTGCTCTAAAGCTAGACTATGGATGCTGGCAATTGAAATACGCTGCTTCTTTGAATTAACTATTGCTCTGTGAACAATACTTTTGTATATGCCATTGCTCAATACTTCCAATTGATCTCCCAAATGAACAATGAGGGCTCCTTCAACGACTGGAACAGAATGCCACTTTTCATTTTTGTCCAATATTTGCGACCCCTGATGATTCTGAAGAATTATGGTTAAAAGACCGAAATCTGTATGTGGTGGCAAGCCAAGTGTCAAATCTGGTTCTGGACATTTTGGATAGTAGTTAATGGCCATGACCTGAGACAAAGGTAGATTCATGATTTAGTTTTCACGGATTCAAGTCTTTGAAAATTATGGCTTCAAAATATTATACCTGAATCTTTTCGTTTTTCATCATTCAAATCAGACTATGTACTTCGTTCTCTCTCAAATTATCTCTCATTGTTTCTCTTTTACACACCCCTTAAGAAACAGTAATTAGGAAAAAAATTAAACTATTTTATCTTTATTTATTTATTAAGATAAATTAAATATTTATTTTACTTACGTGTTATCTCCCTCTTCAAGAACAATTATAACTAAGGGTAAAAACGAAAAAAAATAAATTTATGTTGAACGTCTAAAATGACAAATAATTTAGAACACTATTTTTAGTAACCAAGACTGATAATATGAGACAGAGGGAATAAATTTAACCAACATTTTAAACTACATTTTTTTTTAATCATATTGACTTTGGAGAATTGGAACATATAGAAATTTTCGTATAGTTTTAAATATCTGAATTTTAACATTAAAATATATAGTTATTCTAAGTCAATTTTAACTTCAATATTAGTCAAGTTGACTCTCGAAAAGCTAAAGATTCATATAAATTGAAACAAATAGAGTATTTAATTTATATTCCATACGTGAGTGTGCACGGGGTTAAGAAATAAAGAGTTATTTTTTGTACTTGTGCCAATAAATATGCCATATATGGCATATGTTTGTGCCTATAATATATTTCATTAAGAATAAAACAAAAAGTTCAAAGTTAATTTTTTTAAATCGGGTAAAAAGGAAAAATTCATTCCTTAATTATGCATGCGCCACTGACCTGAGAGCCTTGAGCAATTTCTTCATGCAAGTAATTTGGGTCTAGTCCTAAGCTCTCAAGTACGACTTCCATTAACTTTTGGTGTAACTTTTGTACTTCCCTTGCATAGTCTCCCATTTTCTTCCTGCGTGAAAAACTACTTTAACCACTTGAAAGAAAACATTATAACTCTGGCCAAAAAAAAAAAAATCGTTAAAGAAATTAAAAAGCATTAATTAAGGCGTAATTAATTACTTGTAAGACGTTGGATTTGATGGCCACAAGTCGATAAAAGATGAAATTGGATTTGAATAATGCTTGAGGAAGTTTCTCCAAAAGCAGGCTTTGTCTTTGGATTGATTCATGCTTGTACCATATCTTACCGGTGTGTGAACATTTGTGGAGTAGAGATTCATTTTCTCCTCATTTGGTAAATCGAAGAAGTCATTTGCAACATCCAAGGCATCATTCATGACTGACTGTGGGATTCCATGATTAACTACCTGAATAGAGAGCATAACCTTATAATATACATTTTATTACGCATGCATGCTTCTATAAAAACTTATGTCCATATTTAATAGCAGAAGCAATTTCGATTTTCTTTCCTGTTAAACCATATTTATATTTATTAGCTAAAATCATAGAAAGTCTAAACACTAGTGCATATACGTTGGCAACTCTTTTTCTTCAGATTTTTTTTTATTAATGTTAAAAAATTCAACCAAACCTAATGCGAAATTATATCCGATCGGCAAACTATATAAGTATGTAATAATATACTAGTATTAGTACAAAATTGGGTGGAAAGTTGAAATTTTGCAGGAGATATATAAAATTGTAGTGCGAGAGTGTGGGGTGATATGGACATGATTTATGTTCAAAGGTGCTGCTATGTCAGTGTCTAATATATCCGACAACGGTTGCGACATTTTCGTGGAAGATTCATGGAACATAAGTACATGACAAAGTTATATATATATATATATATATATATATATATATATATGGAGTACCTGGCAGAAACCTAGGTCCTTGCAAGCTAATAATACTTGTTCTATTATCTGAGGTCGAAGAAGGGAAATATCCAATATATATATATATATATGGAGTACCTGGCAGAAACCTAGGTCCTTGCAAGCTAGTAATACTTGTTCTATTATCTGAGGTCGAAGAAGGGAAAGATCCACAATTGGCAAAAATTTATAAGGACATAAGCCTATGGTGCCATCAGGACGTTGAGATGGTGGAAGAACATAACGTTTTGGAATCAAAGTATGTCCAGTTTCAGTTAGTGTTGTGGCACTGGTAAATGAATTACTACTATTTGATGAAACTGAGCTCTCTCCTAATATTGCTTTCTCCATGTTCTCTCTTATGTTGTTCTCTCAGTCTCAGATATGGGCTGCTCGATCCCTATTTATAAGCAGAATATTTGAAGTTTATTTTGGGTACATATGCATGCAAAGAAAATTTGTACTAAATACGTGCTGAGACCTCCGACTATTATATATAAGCAATGTAATGTGTCTTGGCCGGTAGCCGGTTTATTCGCAGTACGGAAGATATTTTTTCAAAAAAGAAACAAAAATTGGCACTTTTGTTTTTAAATGTATCACAATATTTATGTAGTTATAAAATTGCATGTGTTACATCAAATGAGACAATAGGCGTACTAATGTTTTTATTTCATTTTATGATGTACTTTTCCTATTTGGTGAATCAAAAAAGTTCTTGTTTGATCATTATTTTTAAATATTTTAAATTGTTAACTATTGTGCTTGTGAAACATAATTTACACCAAACATTACTCTTTATGTTTTATTTTATATGATAGTATTTGACTTGACATGATATTTAAGAAGAAAAGAAATTCTTTTGCTCGAATAAGAAGTATATTTAGAACTTGTGATCATAAACATATCATGTAATTGCGTGTTATAGAGCAAAATAAAATATTTAAAATTAAAAGAAATTCATATATAACAAATCTTACAGTATTCTTATCGTAACATGCTAATAAAGAAAAAGTACACACCATTATATAAAATGAAACTGATGAAATAAATAGTTTGAGTTGAAAAAGTATTATTCCTTGCTTATAATTAAAATGCTGGTGTTATGGTTGAAGATTGAGATGTAACTTGAAAAGGTATTAGTACAAGGGGGTCTAAACTAAAGCATTTATACTAAATGTAGATTATTTCGTTAAAATAAAATAAAAACGTTAAAACGAAATTAATTATAAAATATATAAATGTTAATTTAGAATGACTAAAAAAGATCACACAAATTGAAAAAAGAAAAAGAAAGAATAGTATATATTGCTGGTGTGAAGGTGGAAGGTTCCAGATGTAACTGGAGACACTGAAATCGGGTGGCGAGCTAGATATGTAAAGCGAAAGCTCGCTAGGAGAAGTGATCCAGTTTCTTACACGTGGAGCTTTTGAACATATCTTTAAACACGAAATAACTTGATTCTTTTTTTTTGTGTGTGTGTGATTCGATGTTGGAATTATTTGAATTTAGGTTTTATTGTCTTAGGATGGACCGAGCTCGTGAATATTAAAGAGGACAAACTAAATTAACAAAAGCTTGTAGGTAGGATTGCGATCCACTTTGTAAGCACCGGGTGTTATATGGATAGACATTAGGCGATTTTCAACCTTTGCCTCTATTTTCTCTTTCAAAATAGAATAAATTTTAAAATGAAATAAAATTATTCTAACCATTTGTCACGATCCAAATTATCAAATCGTGATGGTGCCTATCATAGTACTAGGCAAGCCGACACAATTACCAAAACAGTCGATATGTTCAGTTTCAAAATAACTTTCGAGCTACTTAACAATAGATCTTTAATGAGAATTTCAAATCAAAGAACATATGGAAATAAAGGCCCGACATCGGGTGTCACTAATCATGAGAACTACTACAAATGTCTGTAAATATCAAGGCTAACATAGTCTGGGATTTAATCAAGTACAACTAAGGGGATATAAAGGAGGAGGAAAGCAGGGTTGCGATTGCCATGCAGCTACCTTGCTAACTCCGAGAATAGGCTAGAAATAACCAACAACCTCAACCGTGTCTAGAGAACACCTGAATCTTCACACAAGGTGCAGGGAGTAACGTGAGTACGCCAACTCAGTAAGTAACAACCATAAATAAAGGTTGAGCAGTAGTGACGAGCAGTAAAACACATAAAGTCCACAATATAAAATCTCAGTAAGATACAACATGCTTTCAAATCAGTATTTGAGTCAAATCATCTCGTTTAAAATGAGTTCAGATGAAAAACAATTTAAAGATATTTTTCAATAGTTTCAACAGAGGCTCAATGCAAAAATCGAGTGAAAATAATGAAATCATAAACAGCCCCTCAAGCAAAGCATCACTCGTATACATCCCCTCGGGCAAGCCTCACACTCACTCGTAAACAGCCCCTTGGGCATACCTCACCATCAATCATACCTCCCAGTCACTCAGCACTCGACACTAGGCACACGCACTCAGTAGGTTCCTGCGCTCACTGGGGGTGTGTAGAGACTCCAGAGGGGCTCCTTCAGCCCAAGCGCTATATCAAGCAAAATCATGGCATAAATCACGCAGGCCCTCGGCCTATATCAAACACGTTGCGGCGTGCATCCCGATCCCATAATATCCTCACAAATCAAGCCCTCAGGCTCACTCAGTCATAAACCTCACAAGACGCTTGGGCATTTCAGTAAAAACAGGAAACTCAACCCAAAACATTATTTATGTGCATCAAAACAGAGTAATAAAACTGAGTTATGCAGTAAACTGGTTTAAACATGACCGAGTACAGATTTCCAATCGAAAACAGTGAGAGGATAGTAAGAAAAAGGCCCTTGAGGGTCCAAACAGTACTGTCACAAGGCCCATACATGGCATTCAGCCCAATTTATAGAAACTCTTTCTAAACCACAAATATATTATACAGTTTCAACAAAATACGCAACTCTAAGGTTGCTACGGGACGAACCAAGTTACAATCCCCAATTGTGCACGCCCGCACGCCCGTCACCTAGCATGTGCGTCACCCCAAAATAGTAAAATGGTACGAAATCCGGGGTTTCATACCCTCATGACTAAATTTACACTCGTTACTTACCTCATACCGGCCAAATCTCTAACCTGCGATGCTCTTGCCTCTCGACTCGGCCTCAAAATGCTCCGAATCTAAGCAAAATCAATATATTACCATCAATATACGCTAATGGAATGAATTATACAAGAAAAACTATCAAATTGGCCCAGAATCCCGAATTCGGCTCAAACCTGGCCCTCGGACCCACGTCTCGAAATCCGATAAAAATTACAAAATATGAAAGCCCATTCACTCACAAGTCTAACCATACCAATTTTTCTTCAATTCGATAACAAAATCCCATTCAAACCCCCTAAAATCAAACTCAAGAATTCTTCCTCATTTTCTCTAATTTTCCACCCCAAATCACAAATTAAAGACATAAATCATGGAATTTGACAAAAATTAGATAGAAATCAGTTACCCCAAACACCCACACAAGAATCTCTCCAAGAACCGCCTTCTACCGAGCTCCCACTTCAATTTTATGATATAAACTCGAAACCCCCATTTTGAATCTTTTAAATATTCCCAGGTATATCTTCATCGCGATCGCGGAAATAGCCTCGCGATCGCAAAGCACAAACAAGCTGCCCCGCATATTTACTCTATGCGAATGCGGAAATCACTACGCATTCGCGAACCTCTGCCACACAAACCTACGCGTTCGCAACCTGCCTCACGCGATCGTGTGGAGCAATCACCTCAGCTCCTCATCAGCTCTATTACTCCTACGCGAACGCGACACTGGCCACACGTTCGCGAAGCACTACCTCACACACGTACACGATCGCAACCCTAACTCTGTGATCGCGTAGAAAGACTTCACCTCTGCCCCAATTAAGCTTACGCGATCGCGAACATACTCCTGCGATCGCGTATGAGGAAACCAGAAGAAATCACCAGCAACGATCATCCATCCTCCAAAAGTCAACAATGATCCGTTAACCACCCGAAACTCGTCCGAGGCCCTCGGGACCTCAACCAAACATACCATCAAGTTCCACAACATCATACGAACTTAGTCGCACCTTCAAATCACTCAAAACAACATCAAAAGACAAAACCACCCTCAGATTCAAGCCTAAGAACTTCTAAACTTCCAAATTCCGCAAATGACGCCTAATCCTACCAAACGACGTCCAATTTACCTCAAATTTGGCACACACGTCACAAATGATACTACAAACCTACTTCCAATCCCGGAATTCCATTCCGACTCTGATATCGAATTTTCCATTGCCGATCGAAAATCACCAAATTTTCAGTTTCACCAATTCAAGCCTAATTCTACTACTGACCGCCAAGTCACATTCTGAACACGCTCATAAGCCCAAAATCACCTAAAGGAGCTAACCGAACCATAAAAATCCAAATCCGAGATCGCTTACACATAAGTCAACATCAGGTTGATTTTTTCCAACTTAAACTTCTAAATAAGAGACTAAGTGTCTCATTCCGCTCCGAAACCTGAACCAACCGACCTGACACAACACAATACCGCTGAATAGCACATAAAGACGCAGAAATGGGGGAATCAGGGCTATAACTCTCGAAATAACCGGCCGGGTCGTTACATCCTCACCCATTTAAACATACGTCCGTCCTCGAACGTGCCCAGAGTTGTTCCAAAAGCCATCAAATCGCCGAATAACCTTACCAAGCACATACCCGGAGGTGATCCCAACTCACCCTATCCCTTATAGCTCTAATAACACAGCACAACAAAAATTTCTTCATCCAACCTAGCCCAAGCCTTAAAATCCAGATTTCCCACATAACTAAAACACTCGTAGCAATAATTTATAATCATAGTGGCTGCTCAAAACAACCCAATTTCGGTAACAACCTATCATCAAATAGAGACCCGTTCTAACACCTTCATATACTGCCAACGATGAAAGAAACACGCAGAAACCCATAACCATTCGTCGGATCAACAAGTGGTGGAACTCCCTCTCTTTCGATAGGAACTATGGAAAAAATTTTAAGACGATCAGCATCGATATCCTCCCAAATATACTGCAACCAGATCCGATAGCACCCATTTTAGGTCCGATGACCTCATCACATCCACAAAACCACTCTAGTGACATGACACATCAATACAGCTTAAACCCACAACCCGTTCAATCCGCGTACCAATAAGCAACCACTCCATATGTACTCAAACATGGAAAATGACATCAAACAAGAGAACCATTCTGCAAGATCAACGGGTATCACCATAACACAATGCTAAGAAATCCTAACACACAGAAGAACCAAAACACACGAATCAAACACACAAGGATCATATTTCAACATAACTTCATTGCAAGGCATGACCCCATCCAAACACTGATCCATATTATATACCCTGCTCAATCTTGCTTAAAATCAATAACCACGCGAAATTCGACATCAAGTACTCAAAGTGCATTACCGTAACCATGAAGAACCAAACGGTACAATGCCACACGAAACCCGAAAGAACATAACCAATACGCCTCAATCCTGCAATACCCAACTACTTATCTCACTCAAATTCCGCTATAAGACCACAATAGAACCGCACCATATGTGACTAAAACCAACGAATCACAATTCCTCGTAGCAGGGAAGAGTAACTCATAAATCATTCCAGAACACAAATAAGCCCAACAACAACTGAATGGCACGTCCTTCATAATAGCACTAAGGATCCAATCAATCTGACTCGGTGCAAAACACCTATCCCAATTGGGCCAACTAATGAACCTCAAATCAATCCGGTCATCCACAATACACAAATAACCCTCCGAAGGTCAACAATGACTTAAGAACAACACACATTATCCTCCAACTAACCTTGGCTATGTCTCCACAACCCACAACTATGAAATCATTTACTCATTAGAGTTCCCAGTCTCCAAATCCATAGAGCACACGAATCACCATATCCGATCTCAACTTCGCCGCCTGAATGTCTAATACTTATTCGATATACGATCATACCACGAGGAATACCTCTATAATCCGTATGTGTTACAAGGCAAAAATTTGAATATCCGCAGCCGACCAACTAGGAGAGTGCCTCCACACCAATGAAGTATCCATAAATCAAAACACAATGCCCCTTCTTACACTTACACCTTCATCAAGCCATACATAGAAATAATATCATCTATCTGGTCATCTGAGATCGTCCATGCTGCCTAAAAATTCAGAACCTTCCTTCCAAAATTGCACCGTGACCTTGCGCCCGCAAATCTCAATACTACACCTCACATCGCACCCATTACGCCACCATATGAAAGATACGACAGATCTCAAAATCCACTCTAAGTCGCAAGCAACTACTTACTCAATTAGCTAAGAACTTTCCATTTGATTCCATTCTACTAGAGAAAATTACAATACGCCACATGCCCCACGCACCAATAGGAAATATACACCTCAAACCATGGTAGAGACCATCAAGAACTCTCCAAAATCCATTTGCACTTAATCAAACCGATATGACTGAATCGTTCTAACTAAATCAAGCTACGCATGTTGCCAAAACCCAAGAGCATTGCCACGAATCACACGTAGAACCTTACCACATCATAAGCACCCAAAGAACCGATCTTACTCATTACCATGCCGATCCTATCTACGACCAAGCTTTCATATTCTTCCTAGTTCCTTCTAAGTTACCTGCAAATTGATTTTTCCCCTTGCCATAATACCAAAATCCTCAACCAAAACTCACCACGCGAGACCTTAGCAAAAAACCACACCGCCCTAAGGCTAATAAGCCACTGGATATTCTCTTAAGCACCCTAAAAGTAGCACAACTCAAACAGTTACTCTAAAGAGACTTTCTATGAATTTAAGGTATTCTTTCCCTTTTCTGATACCGAAATGTAAAATCCACAACGATCTAGAAATACCACAAACCTTGACGCCTTCCAATTGTTACATATAACCCTTTAATCCATCAGAACCATTCTCAAGAGTCATTTACTCTGCTCAAATCCCAATTAACCGACAAAGCGGACTGAACGACATGTGCCCCCATTAGCACACCAACAGCCCAGGAAGTAATCCATACTTCTAAGCAACCGAGCAATCTCCTACTCCACGCACACTACGTCCCTTACAAATACAACTCAATCATTCGGTAAAACCCATTTACCCATAGAGTATAATACAACTGGTATCCAAAAAATTTCCATTACTCGAGTCATTCTCAAACTCCACCTCTGTAGGTCATAACTGATTTTCCAGTATACCTCGAACTGAAACCAATACAACACATAATCGTGCAATTAATTTATCATTAGCAGACTCTCCCACTTGGCTCAAAGCCATAAATCAAGACAACCAAATCCTTCATAAGCTCATATAACACAAACCATCTAATATCTCAAATCCTCTGCAAATCTCGCATTCACCATTGTAATAGTCATACCAACTTCCACAAGCGATCTAAACTCAAATTGCAACATATATCATTTACTGGTAAAAGAGAACTTGCTACAAAACAACATAAGGATCACGCAACCTCAGGACACCCCGCAGGAAATAACCCCGCCTTCTTATCCTCCCGCATTAAAACACAACCAATGATTATCCTCGAGGCATCACAACATGCGGTATAAGAACCTGAAGCTGATGGCAGAACTAACACTGGAGTTGTGGTCAAAGCAGTTTTGAGCTTCTGAAAGCTCTCCTCACACTCACCCGACCACCCAAATGGAGCACCCTTTTTTGGGTCAATTTGGTCAAGGGTGAAGCAATAGATGATAATCCCTTCACAAAGCGACAGTAGTAACCTGCCAAACCAAGAAAGCTCCTAATCACCGTGGCTGAGGATAGTCTTGGCCAACTCTACACCGCCTCTATCTTCTTCGGATCCACCTGAATACCCTCACTGGACACTACGTGCTCCAAGAATGCTATTGAACTGAGTTAAAATTCACACTTGGAGAACTTTGCATAAAGCTTCTCCTCCCTCAATCTCTGTAATAAAATCCTCAAATGCTGAGCATGCTCCTCCTATCTACGAGAGTACACCAGGATGTCATCAATGAATACCATAACGAAGGAGTCTAAATATGGCTGGAATACACGGTTCATCAAATGCATGAACGCTACTGGGGCACTGGTCAGCCCAAAAGACATCATCATGAACTTATAACACAACATGAAGATCTACTTCAATCCACAACTAAAATGCATGAGAGGTCCTTCAATACACCTACAACTCGAGGCCATACGTAAACTCAAGACAGAAGTCAAACACCCAATAGTTCTCGCTACATCTCTAGAGAACTCTTTTTGTCACATTTAAACAATCTAACACATCTCACCATCAATCATACTCACCACATAGTCATCCAGATACAAAATCCCACCAATAAGGACACAAACAGACATATAAGTCCCAAATGCATGTGCTCACACAATCGAAATCTCAGTACTCAAGCCACAGACAAAACCCGGCCTCATGTCCTCCAGACTGTCCTATCATCAACATGCAAAAATCACATATCACACCTCATCCATGGAAATCACAAGTCGTCGATGCACAGCTGATACCGAACGCTCACATGCGCATTCAAATGCATGGAAGGAATTCAAAGAGTCACACTTCAGGCTAAATTAATGGATTTGCACGACAAGAATTCAAGAATGTAAGATTTTTCCTAAGGGTTCCGCAGCCTCTTGAAGATAAGTACAAAAGTCTCCATACCGATCCGCAATACTCTACTAAACCTTCTCATGACTCGTGAGACCTATGTAACCTAGGCTCTCTTACCAACTTGTCACGACCCAAACTACCAATTCGTGATGGCTCATATCATGTTACTAGACAAGACGACAAAATTAGAAAAGCAGCCGATATGTTCATTTTCAAAAATAACTTTCGAGCTACTTAAAAATAAATCTTTAATAAGAATTTAAAATAAAAAAAAATGGAAATAAAGGCCTGACACCGGGTGGCACTAGTCATGAGCAACTACTACAACTGTCTGTAAATATCAAGACTAACATAGTCTAGGATTTAATCAAGTAAAGCAAAGGGAAGATAAAGGAGGAGGAAAGCAGGGTTGCGATCACCATGCAACTACCTCTCTAACTCTGAGAATCTGTGTCAGAAATAACCAACAGCCTCAACCGTGTCTAGAGAACACCTGAATCTGCACACAAGGTGCAGGGAGTAACGTGAGTACGACAACTCAGTAAGTACCAACCATAAATAAAGGTTGAGCAATAGTGACGAGCAGTAAAACACATAAAATCCACAGTATAAAATGTCAATAAGATACAACTTGCTTTCAAATAAGTATTTGAGTCAAATCATCTGGTTTAAAATGCAGTTCCGATGAAAATAAATTTAAAGATATTTTTCAACAGTTCAACAGAGGCTCAATGCAAAAATCGAGAGAAAATAATGAAATCATAAACAACCCGTTGGGCAAAACATCACTCGTAAACAGCCCCTCAATCAAGCCTCATAGTCACTCGTAAACAGCCCCTCAGGCATACCGCACCATCACTCATACCTACCAGTCACTCAGCACTCGGCACACGCACTCAGTAGGTACCTGCGCTCACCGGGGGTGTGTACAGACTCCAGAGAGGCTCCTTTAGCCCAAGCGCTATATCAAGCCAAATCATGGCATAAATCACTGAGGCCCTCGACCTATATCAAACATGTTGCGGCGTGCTGCCCGATCCCATAATATCCTCACAAATCAGGCCCTCGGGGCTCACTCAGTCATAAACCTCAAACAGGGAACTCAGCCCAAAACAATATTTGTGTGCATCAAAACAGAGTAATAAAACCGAGTTATGCAGTAAACTGGTTTAATCATGACTGAGTATAGATTTCCAATCGAAAACAGTGAGATGATAGTAAGAAAAAGGCCCCTGAGGGTCCAAATAGTACTGGCACAAGGCCCAAGCATGGCATTCAGCCAATTTACAGAAACTCTTTCTAAAACACAAAGATATTATACAGTTTCTACAAATTACACAACTCTATGGTTGCTACGGGGCGGACCAAGTCGCAAATCCTAACGGTGCACGCCCACACGCCCATCACCTAGTATGTGCGTCACCCCAAAATAGTAAAATGTTATGAAATTCGGGATTTCATATCCTCAAGATTAGATTTACACCTGTTACTTACCTCATACCGGTTAAATATCTAACCTGCGATGCTCTTTGCTCTCGACTCGGCCTCCAAATGCTCCGAATCTAAGCAAAATCAGTATATTACCATCAATATACGCTAATGGAATGAATTCTACAAGAAAAAATTATCAAATTATCCTAGAATCCGGAATTCGGCTCAAACCTGGCCCCCAAGCCCACGTCTCGAAATACGAAAAAAATTACAAAACATGAAAGCTCATTCACTCACGAGTCTAACCATACCAACTTTGCTCCAATCCGATAACAAAATCTCATTCAAAACCCCTAAAATCCAACTCAAGAATTCTTCCTCATTTTCCCCAATTTTCCACCACAAATCACAAATTAAAGGATAAAATTAAAGGCATAATCATGGAAATGACCAAAATTAGATAGAAATCACTTGCCCCAAACACCCACGCCAGAATCTCCCCGAGAATCTTCTTCTACCGAGCTCCCACTTCAATTTTATGATATAAACTCGAAACCCTCATTTTGAATCTTTTAAATATTCCCAGGAATATCTTCATCGGGATCGCGGAAATAGCCTCGCGATCGCGAAGCAGAAACAGGCTGCCCCACATATTTACTTTATTCGAATGCGGAAATCACTACCGCGTTCGCGAACCTTTGCCACACAAACCTACGCGTTCGCAACCTGCCTCATGCGATTGCGTGGAGCAATCACCTCAGATCCTCATCAGCTCTATTACCCCTACGCAAACGCGACACTGGCCACGCGTTCGGGAAGCACCACCTCACACACGTACGCGGTCACAACCCTAACTCTGCGATCGCGTAGAACAACTTCACCTATGCCCCAATTAAGCTTACACGATTGTGAACATACTCCTGCGATCACATATGAGGAAACCAGAAGAAAACACCAGCAGCTATCAGCCATCCTCCAAAAGCCAAAAATGATCCATTAACCACCCGGAACTCGTCCGAAGCCCCTGGGACCTCAACCAAACATACCATCAAGTCCCGCAACATCATACGAACTTAGTCGCACCTTCGAATCACTCAAAACAACATCAAAATACGAAATCACCCTCACATTCAAGCCTAAGAACTTCTAAACTTTTAAATTCCGCAAACGACGTCGAAACCTACCAAACAATGTCCGAATGACCTCAAATTTTGCACACACGTCACAAATGACTATACGAACCTACTTCCACTTCCGAAATTCCATTCCGACTCTGATATCAAATTTTCCACTACCAATCTGAAATCACCAAATTTCTAATTTTGCCAATTCAAGCCTAATTCTACCACGGACCTCGAAATCACATTCTGTACACGCTCGTAAGTCTGAAATAACCAAACGGAGCTCACCGAACCATAGAAATCCAAATCCAAGATCGTTTACACATAAGTCAACATCCGGTTGATTTTTTCCAACTTAAACTTCTAAAGAGGAGTATGTGTCTAATTTCACTCCGGAACCCGAACCATCAGACCCGACACAACACAATACCGCTGAATAGCGCATAAAGACGCAGAAATCTGGGAATCAGGACTATAACCCTCGAAACGACCGGCAGGGTCGTTACATCATTACTCCATTTTTCACTCTAAAAAGAATATTCTATTTTATATTCTTCTTTATCTTCAATATTATATTATTATCTTTTATTTAAATTTTATTTTCTTATTTCTATAAATGAAATTCTATCTTTTTTTCATTTTTACATAGTCATCACATATAATTTAATATAAAATTATTTTATACCATAAATTTTAAAATAATATATTTTTTAAGAAAATAAAGTTATTAACTCATCATTAAAGTTATCAAAAAATAATTTTCTAAAAGGTTCCCATCTGGGCTTTTTAAATTTTTCACAAAATCATTTTTCTTGCCGGTGAACTCGGACTAAAGTCTATTTGGTTTTTATCCATTTAAACCATTTGAAAAATCCATTTCGGATGCAGTTGGGTCAAGGTCTGAGTTAGGATATATGAGTTAACCTTAAAAATATTATCCTTACTAATTCTTATATTATTAACTCTATTATTTTCTCTAATTTGTGATGTGGATGCTCTTGATGGAAAATTTACCACATAATTAATTGGAGAGATATAAGAAGAGTTTGATCTAGTCAATCTAGATGATAAACCGACACTATCAGTTAGAACGGATTCATTGAAACAAATGGTGTTTCTCGGATCACTTCCAATGGACATTAGGAAATAAATTACGAGAACACCAGCCCTGGCTAGTCACATTCTCAACAGTAGACCCTAGACCACGGTCCTCCACACAAACCCCCTCAATGCCATCATCAACTAATCGGGTCAACCTAGGACCACCGGTTATGTTACCATAACCAGAGTTTACTGTTAATAATATGAACTGCCTGGGCTATGTAGTTCCAACCTATAGCCTCATCGGGATGATACAACAACACTTAATAACAAAACCTGCTCATAAATAGCCTATGATGGTTAAGTTTAATACTCAGATTTTTAGCCTATCATTTAGGCTAAGTAACAGTAAGAGTATAATATAATAAAAAGATAAGTACTTGTGTAACAACCCGACTAGTCGTTTTGAGAGTTAGAGCCCCAATCCCCTAATAACTGCTTTCCCCTTATTTGTTTCTTCTATTGGGACTTACCGGAGTTATTAGTTATGGAATTCGAAGAGTTTTGGGACACTTAGTCTCTAATTGTGAGTTTTAGCCTTAGAAATTGGACCGTAGTCAGAATTGTGTGAAGGCGGACCCGGAATGGAATTCCGTCGACTCTGTTAGCTCCATTGAGTGATTTTGGGGTTAGGAGCGTGTTCGGAATGTTTCTTGGAGGTTTGTAGTAGATTTAGGCTTGAATTGAAGAAAGTTAGATTTTCGGTGATTTCGGCCGATCCGGTAGTCAGTCTATTTCCATCAGCCGGCCGGTGGGAGCGAGAAGTTTGGTGTTTCTTCCATCAAACATCTGGGATAGGATAAATTTTGATATCGAGCTCGGAATGGAATTTCAGAAGTGGCTGTAGGCTCGTAGTGTCATTTGTGACCTGTGTGTCAAATTTGAGGTCATTCAGACTAGGTTGACGTGTTTAAGCATCGTTTGTGGATTTTATAAAAATTGCTAAGTTATTAGGCTTGAATTCATGGTTAATTCCTATTTTCGATGTTATTTGATGTGGTTTGAAGGGTCGACTAAGTCCGAATGGTGTGATACGACTGGTTGGTAGGTTTGGTTGAGGTCCTGGGGGCCTCGGGTGTGTTTCAGATGCTCAACGAGAGGAATTTTGGACTTAGGAAATTTTCTGGTGTGCTGAGCCTGTCATTTTTGCATCCGCGGATGTTGGACCGCAGATGCGGTGCCACAGAAGTGGCCCAGTGACCGCAGATGCAACTCTAGCCTGGATAAGTTATTTTTGCACCTGTAATGCCTTTTTCGCAGGTGCGGTACCGCAGGTGCGGCCCATGAGCCGTAGATGCGGAAATCGTTGGGCAGATATAGGAGTTTCGAGGGTTTGATATTTCATAACACAAAAATTGATTTGGAGCTCGGAGGGAGATGATATCTCTAGGGTTTTTGAAAGAAAATCATTGGGTAATAAATTCTAACTCTATTTTGATCATAATACAATAATCTATTGTTGTTTTCATCGTCTAATTAAGGAATTGAGTGTAAAAGTTTGGAAATGGGGGAAAAAGTTCCGCAATTGAAAATCTGAGATAAATTTTATTCGAGTGTTCTCGTTAGTGAACATGTGTTGATAAATTGTAAATTTTACTCGATTCTGAGGCGTGGGCCCGGGGGACTTTTTGGGGCGATATTCCTAATTTTGCGTTTTAGCTTCGAATTGATTAGTTGAGCTAGTTACTTATAGCTATATTTACATTATGCAATTTATTTGAATAGATTTGGGCCATTCGGGGTTGGATACTCGTGGCAAGAGCATGATTTCAAGTTGATTTGAGCGGTTGAGGTAAATGGCTTGCCTAACCTTGTGTTGGAGATTTCCCCTTAGGACGTTTGATATTCTTTGATATGTGGGAACCATGTACGTGTCAAGATCCAATTTACCCTCCGAACGGTATCGTGACGGCACCTAGTCTCTATGACTAGGTAAGCCTAAATTTTGCGGAACATGACAGAATTAATAAAACAAAGCCAGAAATAAAGAACTCAAATAGGCGTAACATAGCTGATCAACATATACATATACTTCCCAAAACCCGAAATGTCACCATAGTCACAAGCTCTGTGCTAAATGTAGCTCTATACAATGAAATAGTGGAAAAATATACAAGTCTTCTATGCCTATACTAGAGTAGAAGGGGATTCGTGGGATTCTGCGGACGGGGAAGAATTACCTCGCGGTCTCCTTGCTGCTACTAGATGACTCCTAGCCACCATACTGGGTGTTGGTACCTGGATCTGCACATGGGGAAAACATGCGCAGGAAATGGCGTGAGTACTCCACATTCGGTACTCCGTAAGTGCCAAGCCTAACCCCAGTCAATGTGACGAGGTCAGGTTGAGGCCCAACTGAGTTTGTAAAACAAGTCAATAAACAATTTAGAATAGTGAAAAATAGCTAAGCAATGATAAACAAGATCAACAAAAACGGAAATATTTAATAACATGAAGAGAGCCCTCGGCTCAGCACAACATATATCTCAACAGTAAATGTGCAATGCAGTACACGGGGTAAACTCTCGGATCTCAGTCCGTAGTCCCAATTTAAATATGCTATGCAGTACAGGGGGAAAGCTCCCGGATCTCTATCCGTAGTCCCAATTCAAATATGCATTTCAGTACAAGGGGAAAGCTCCCGGATCACAGTCCGTAGTCCTAATTTTAAATATGAAATGCAGTACAGAGGGAAAGCTCCCAGATCTCGGTCCGTAGTCTCAATTTAAATATGCAAGGCAGAAGTATGTCAATTATGGCTTAAGCAAACAATCCAGGAAAAACAACATATAAGGATAGAGTAAAACTACATAAGCATGATGTGACTAGTAACGAATAAGAGGAAAATCAAGTCAGAACAGGTAGACATGCTTACTCTTAGGCTATCTACTCAATTAAGATAGGAAACGGTAATATATGAATGAAAATGAGCGATTTCATGGGAGTAAAAATATGATTTTAGCAACAATGACCCGTGTACGCACTCGTCACCTTGCGTACATGGCGTCCACACAACAAAATCAGTATAAAAATGCCTAAAGGAAAGTCCCCAACATAGAATTAGGCAAGCCACTTACCTGGACTGCGCTAATCAACTCAATACCAAGCCCTTGCCACGAGTATCTGACTCCGGGTGGCCCAAATCTATTCAAATTGATTGCATGGTGTAAATATCACTTCAAGAAAACAAAATAGCTAATTATTTATAAGCTAATACGCGAAATTAGGAAATTCACCCAAAAAGTCCCCCGAGCCCACGTCTCGGAATCGAGTAAAATTTATATTTCCTGAACACCCATTAGCTCATGAACCCATTCGAACAAGAATCAACAAAATCCGACGTCTAAATCTCCCTCCCTAAATCCTCAGATTTCTATTTGGGAAGATTTCATCCCATTTCCATGTTTTTTCATCCAATTTCCTTGATTAGATTGAGGAAAAATGATAGAGATTAATGATATATAAAGGGATTAAGGTTATAAAATGTTACCTATGATCCTCCTCTTCAAATCCCACTGAAAATCTCCTAGTTCCTAGCTCGTAATCGATTTTGGAATTATGAAATTCAAACCCACGGTTTTTTGGTATAAACTGCCCAGACATTTTGCACCTGCGACACTGGGATCGCACCTGCGGTGCCTCACCTGGGAAATCCAATCGAAGGTGCGAAAATTCATTAAGTGGCCTTGGGTAGCACCTGCAGCACCCCTTTCGCACCTGTGTGCCCGCACCTGCGGAAATACCATCGCAGGTGCGAGACACGAGAACCAGAATGGTTCAACTGTTCTCATTTTGACTAAACTCACCTGTTGGGCATCCGAAATAACCCCGAGGCCCCTAGGACCTCAACCAAACCTACCAACTGACCCTAGTATCTTGATCAAACTTGGTTGAGCCTTAAAAACACATCTCATAAATCAAAATCATCAATTATGCATAGGTTCAAGCCTAAGAACTTAGGAAATTTCTAGAATTCACATCCGACGCTGAAACACGTCTAAACTCATCCAAATGACCTCTAATTTTGCACACATGTCATAAACGACGTTAAGGACCTGCTATCACTTTCGGAAATCCATTCTGAGTCCGATATCAATATCTCACCTATCGGCCGAAATCGCCAAAATTCCAACTTTCGCCAATTCAAGCCTAAATCCACAACCGACCTCGAAAACCCATTATGAGCATGCTCCTAACCCCGAAATCACCCAACGGAGCTAACAGAGTCAATGGAAATTCCATTTCAGATCCGTCTTCACACAGCTCTAGCTACGACCAGATTTCTAAAGCTAAATTCCACATTTATGGACTATGTGTTCAAAATCACCCCAGATTTCATCACTCAAAGCTCCGACAAGTTCCAATAACATAAATAGACATGGGAGAAATGGTAAATAGGGGATCAGGGTGCAAATTCTTAAAAGGACCGACCAGGTCGTTACATCCTCCCCCTCTTAAGAAAATCGTTTGTCCTCGAACGAGCATAGAAACATACCTGGAGTGGGGAAAAGATGAGGGTACTGACTCCGCATATCCTGCTCGGTCTCCCAAGTCGCCTCCTCAACTGGCTGACCCTTCCACTGAACTTTTACTGAAGCAATGTCCTTTTACCTGAGCTTCCTGACTTGCCTGTCCAATATAGCCACAAGCTCCTCAACATATGATAGATCCTTGTCCAATTGGACTGAGCTGAAATCCAAGATATGAGTCGGGTCACCGTGATACTTCCGGAGCATGGAGACGTGGAACACCGGATGAACTCCTACTAGGATGGGAGGCAAGGCTAGCTCGTAAGAAACCTCCCCAACACGTCGCAACACCTCAAAAGGGCCAATAAATCTCGGACTCATCTTTCCTTTCTTCCCGAACCTCATGACGCCCTTCATAGGCGATACACGAAGCAAAACCCGATCACCAGCCATAAATGCCAAGTCACGAACCTTCCGGTCCGCATAGCTCTTCTGCTAGACTGAGTTGTGCGAAGTCTCTCCTGAATCACCTTCACCTTGTCCAGGGCACCCTGAAACAAGTCTGTACCCAACAATCGGGCCTCGCCCGGCTCAAACCATCTCACGGGAGACCTGCACCTCCTACCGTACAAAGCCTCATACGGCACCATCTGAATGCTGGACTGGTAGCTGTTGTTATAAGAAAACTCTGCAAGAGGCAAGTATCGATCCTATGACCCTCCAAAATCTATCACACAGGCACGGAGCATATCCTCGAGAATCTGAATCGTGCGCTCGGACTGCCTGTCTGTCTGAGGGTGAAAAGTTTTGTTCAACTCTACCCTGGTGCCTAACTCTTGCTGAACGGCTCTTTAGAACCGTGAAGTGAACTGAGTACCTCTGTATGAAATGATAGATACTGGAATACCGTGGAGGCGAACAATCTCTCTGATATAAATCTCATCCGACCTCTCTGATGTATATGTAGTCAGTATTGGAAGGAAATGGGCTGACTTGGTCTGCCCATCCACAATCACCCAAATAGCATCATGCTTCTTCAAAGTCCGAGGAAGTCCAACCACAAAGTCCATAGTGATCCGCTCCCACTTCCACTCTGGAAGCACAATCTGCTGAAGTAACCCTCCCGGCCTCTGATGCTCACATATGACTTGCTGACAGTTGAGACACTTGGCTACAAACTCCACTATATCCTTCTTCATTCTTCGCACCAATAGTGTTGTCTCAGATCTTGGTACATCTTCGTGGTACCCGATGGATGGAATACCACGAACTATGGGCCTCCTCAAGAATCAACTCCCAAAGCCTATCCATATTGGGCACACAGATACGGCCCTGCATCCTCATCACCTCGTCATCTCCTATGGTCACATCTCAGGCATCACCCGGGCGGACTCTATCCTGAAGAACCAAAAGGTGGGGATCATCATACTGGCTCTCTCTGATATGGTCATGAAGGGAAGATCGAGCAGCCACACAAGCTAATACCTGGCAAGGCTCAGAAAGATCCAATTTCACGAACTGACTAGCTAAGGACTGAACATCTAAGTCTAGAGGCCTCTCAGCTGCATAATGGTATTCCAAACTCTCCAAACTCTCCTCCCGGCGACTCATGGCATCGACCACCACATTGGCCTTCCCAGGGTGATATAATATAGTGATGTCATAGTCCTTTAGCAACTCCAACCACCTACGCTGGCGCAAATTTAGATTCTTCTGCCTGAATATGTGCTGCAAACTCTGGTGATCCATGAATATCTCATAGGGAACACCATATAAATAATGACACCATATCTTCAGGGCGTGAACAATCGCTTCCAACTCGAGATCATGAATAGTGTAGTTTTTCTCATGGACCTTCAACTGTCTGGACGTGTAGGAAATAACCCTACCGTCCTGCATCAACACGGCTCCCAAGACAATCCTCGAAGCATCACAATAAATTGTATAAGATCTGGAACCGGTAGGCAAAACCAACACAGGAGCTGTAGTTAGGGCTGTCTTGAGCTTCTGAAAGCTCTCCTCACACTCCTCAGTCCATATAAAAGATGCACCCTTCTGGGTCAGTCAGGTCATAGGCGCTGAAATGGATGAAAATCCCTCCATAAAACGGCGATAATACCCAGCCAAACTGAGGAAAATGCGGATCTCAGTAGGTGAGGACGGTCTGGTCCAACTCTGAACCGCCTCCACCTTCTTCTGATCTACCTTGATCCCATCCAAAGATACCACGTGGCCTAGGAATTCCACAAAATCAATCCAAAATTCACACTTAGAAAACTTGGCATACAACTTCTTCTCCCTCAATGTCTGAAGCACGGTCCTCCAGTGTTGCTCATGGTCCTCCTGGGACCTAGAATATACCAGAATGTCATCAATAAAACAATGATGAAAGTATCAAGATACGACCGAAATATGCTGTGCATCAGGTGCATGAAGGTTGCTGGGGAATTGGTCAGCCCAAATGACATAACAAGGAACTCATAGTGGCCATATCTGGTCCTGAACGCAGTCTTCAGGATATCCGATCCTCGAATCTTCAACTGATGATAATCGGAATGTAGATCAATCTTGGAGAACACCCTAGCACCCTGTAACTGGTCAAATAGATCATCAATGCGAGGTAATGGGTACCTGTTCTTCACTGTCACCTTATTCAGCTGCCGGTAGTCAATACACAAACGCATCGAGTCATTCTTTTTCTTCACAAATAATACCGGAGCGCCCCAAGGTGATACACTGGGCCTGATAAATCCCTTTCTCAAGCAACTCCTGTAACTGCTCCTTCAACTCAGGAGGAGCTATGCGATAAGGCGGAATGGAAATGGGCTGAGTGCCCGACATTAAGTCGATGCCGAAATCAATGTCTCTATCGGGTGGCATACCCGGATGATCAGCTAGAAATACATCAATAGTACCTGACAACTGGAAATGACTCAACTGTAGGGGTCTCAGCACTAACATCTCTCACATAAGCCAAATATGCATCACACCCCTTTTCAACCATCCGCTGAGCCTTAAGAAAATAAATGACTCCGCGGGGAGCATACTCCAAGGAACCTCTCTACTTTAACCTCAGAAATCCTAGCATAACCAGCATCAATGGTCTTGTCGTGAAAATCAAGAATAGCATAATAGGGAGACAACCAGTCCATACCCAATATAACATCAAAATCTACCATACTGAGTAGCAGAAAATCAGCTCTGGTCTCAAAATCACTGATAGTAATCAAACATGACCGATATACGCGGTCCACAACCAGAGAATCTCCCACCTGAGTAGAAACATAAACAGGGAACACAAGGAGTCCCGAGCTATCCCCATATGTGAAGCAAAATAGGAAGACACATACGAATATGTAGAACCTGGGTCAAATAATACCGATGCATCCCTATGACAAATGGGAACAATACTTGTAATGACTGAATCTGAAGCAATGGCCTCGAATCGGGCGGGAAGAGCATAGTACCTGGCCTGGCCTCTCCTCTAGGGCGACCTCGACCTCTCCGATCTCTACCTCGAGCTGCATGAGGTGGTGGGGTAGCAGCTGGGGCTGGAAGAATAGTTGGAGGACTTGGTGGAAGACTTGGAGCCTGATAAATCAGAGGGAGTGCACCCTGATAAGTCTGAGGTGGCGTGCCCCTCCTCGCTCTAGGGCAATATCTGATCATATGATAAGGGTATCCACACTCAAAGAAACCCCTCGGAGGACGTGGCAGCCGTTGCTGACTCTGAACTGGCTTGCTGGGCTGGCCAGTGATAACATCTCGAGCAGGAGGCACCTGAGATACTGGTGGTGCATAGTAAGGCTCCTAATGTTTAGGAGGAGCTGGAATACCACTGGCTGCTAGGAGAGCTGAATGAACAGGGCGACTCACAAAACCCCTACCATAGTGTGTTACCAGTGCACGAGCTCCTGAAAAATGACCAGTCTCTCGAGACCTCTTAGCCTCTCTCTCCTCCATGTCCCGGGCTAACATAGTCTCAATCCTCCGAGCAATACTCACGCCCTGCTGGTAAGTAATATCGGCCTCCAGCTCTCTACCCATGCTGGTCCGAATACTGGGATGGAGTCCCTCAATAAAGCGCCGAACCCTCTCTCTGATAGTGACAACTAAAGCTGGTGCATGGTGAGCCAAATCGCTGAAACAGACTGCATACTCTGACACAGTCATGGCACCCTGGCGTAGCTTCTCAAACTCCACACGCCAAGCATCCCTGAAGCTTTGAGGGACAAACTCAAGTAAGAACATCTCGAAAAACTGAGCCCAATAAGTGAAGCTACCTCGTCCGGGCTACTAAGCTCAAAAGCACGCCACCACTGATAAGCTACTCCCCTCAGCTAGAAAGCAGTGAAAGAAACCCCACTCGTCTCCACAATACCCATAGTGCAGAGAATGCGATGACACCCCTCAAGAAAACCCAGGGCTTCATCCGAAGCTAGTCCGCTGAACTCAGGGGGGTGGTACTTATTGTACCTCTCAAGTCGGAGCTGCTCTGCCTCAGGAACAACTATCCTAGTCTCATGCTGAGTTGGAGCTGCTGGGGGCATAGGAATATACTCTGGAACCTGCCTAATATGATCCCTATGCTCAGGAGTACGGGCTGCGGGAGTCTGTGTCCCTCCTCTGTCCTGGGATGTAGCTGGAGCTATCGGGAGTAGACCTGCCTGAGACAGAGTACTGAAGGCACCCAAGAACTGGGCCAATGTCTCCTGGAGGTCTGGAGTAACAGTAAGGACCTCCTGTGCCCATCCAACTATAGCTGTTGGGGGCTCCTATGCCTCTACTCTAGCCGGTGCTCGGGCTACACCGCGTTCTCGACTCCTGCCCCGGTCCTTGCCTCTGGTGGCTCTGATTGGGGGCTCGGGTGCCTGGTCATCAGTACGTCCGGTACGGGTACGAACCATCTGCAAGAAATAATAGAATAGAGTTTAAGACTTTGATGACAGCAAGTAGCACGATAAGGAATTCTAAAGAATTTGATTGTTCGTAACAGTTACATAGCCTCTCGAAGATAGATACGGACGTCTTCGCATCGATCCCCGAGACTCTAATAAATCGGCTTGTGATATGTGACTCCTATGAACCTAGATGCTCTGATACCAGCTTGTCACGACCCAATTTACCCTCCGAACGGTATCATGATGGCACCTAGTTTCTATGACTAGGTAAGCCTAAAATTTGCGGAACATGACATAATCAATAAAACAAAGCTAGAAAATAAAGAACTCAAATAGACGTAACATAGCTGCTCTCAGTATATACATATACTTCCCAAAACCTGGAATGTCACCATAGTCACAAGCTCTGTGCTAAATGTATCTCTATACAATGAAACAATGGAAAAATATACAAGTCTTCTATGCCTATACTAGAGTAGAAGGGGACTCGTGGGATTCTGCGGACGGGGTAGAATTACCTCGCGGTCTCCTGGATGCTGCTAGACGACTCCTAGCCACGATACTGGGTGCTGGTACCTGGATCTGCACATGAGGAAAACATGCACAGGAAAGGGCGTGGGTACTCCACATTTGGTACTCCGTAAGTGCCAAGCCTAACCCCAGTCAAGTAGTGACGAGGTCAGGTTGAGGCCCTACTGAGTTTGTAAAACAAGTCAATATACAATTTAGAATAGTGAAAAATAGCTAAGCTATGATAAACAGGATCAACAAAAATGGAAAGATTTAATAACATGAAGAGAGACCTCGGCTCAGCACAACATATATCTCAACAGTAAATGTGCTATGCAGTACACGTGGAAAGCTCCCAGATCTCAGTCTGTAGTCCCAATTTAAATATTCTATGCAGTACAGGGGGAAAGCTCCTGGATCGCTATCCGTAGTCCCAATTTAAATATGCATTTCAGTATAGGGGGAAAGCTCCCGGATCTCGGTCCGTAGTCCCAATTTTAAATATGAAATGCAGTATAGGGGGAAAGCTCCCAGATCTCGGTCCGTAGTCTCAATTTAAATATGCAAGGCAGAAGTATGTCAATTATGGCTTAAGTGAGCAATCAAGGAAAAACAACAGATAAGGATAGAGTAAACTACCTAAGCATGATGTGACTAGTAACGAATAAGAAGAAAATCAAGTCAGAAAAGGTAGGCATGCTTACTCCTAGGCTATCTACTCAATTAAGGTAGGAAACAATAATATATGAATGAAAATGAGTGATTTCATGGGAGTAAAAATATGATTTTTCGAAACAATGACCCGTGTACGCACTCGTCACATCGCGTACACGGCGTCTACACAACAAAATCAGTATAAAAATGCCTAAGGGAAAGTTCCCAACACAGAATTAGGCAAGCCACTTACCTGGACTGCGCTAATCAACTTAATACCAAGCCCTTGCAACGAGTATCTGACTCCGGGTGGCCCAAATCTATTAAAATCGATTGCATGGTATAAATATCACTTCAAGGGAACAAAATTGCTAATTATTTATAAGTTAATACGCGAAATTAGGAAATTCGCCCAAAAAGTCCCCCGGGCCCACGTCTCGAAATCATGTAAAATTTATATTTCCCGAACACCCATTCGCTCATGAGCCCACTCGAACAAGAATCAACAGAATCTGACGTCTAAATCTCCCTAAATCCTCAGATTTCTATTTGGGAAGATTTCGTCCCATTTCCATGGGTTTTCATCGAATTTCCTTGATTAGATTGAGGAAAAATAATATATATTAAAGATATATAAAGGGATTAAGGTTAGAAAACGTTACCTATGATCCTCCTCTTCAAATCACACTAAAAATCTCCAAGTTCCGAGCTCACAATCAATTTTGGAATTATGAAATTCAAACCCTTGGATTTTTGGTATAAACTGCCGAGAAATTTCACACCTGCGACACTGGGATCGCACCTGCGGTGCCGCACCTGCAAAACCCAATCGCAGGTGCAAAAATTCATTAAGTGGCCTTGGGTCTCACCTGTGGCACCCCTTTCGCACCTGCGGAAATACCATCGCAGGTGCGAGACACCAGAATCAGAATGGTTCATCTGTTCTCATTTTCACAAAACTCACCTGTTGGGCATCCGAAACAACCCCGAGGCCCCCAGGACCTCAACCAAACCTACCAACTGACCCTATTACCTTGTTCAAACTTGGTCGACCTTAAAAACACATCTCAAAACATCAAAATCATCAATTATGCATAGGTTCAAGCCTAAGAACTTAGGAAATTTCTAGAATTCACACCCGACGCCGAAACACGTTTAAACTCATCTAAATGACCTCAAATTTTGCACACTGTTCATAATTGACGTTACGGACCTATTGTCGCTTTCGGAAATCCATTCCGAGTCGTATATAAAAATCTCACCTATTGGTCGAAATCGCCGAAATTCCAACTTTTTCACATTCAAGCCTAAATCCACAACCGACCTCGAAAACACATTTTGAGCATGATCCTAACCCCAAAATCACCCAACGGAGCTAACAGAGTCAACGAAAATTCCATTTCGGACCCGTCTTCACACAACTCTAGCTACGGCTAGATTTCTAAAGCTAAATTCCACATTTATGGACTATGTGTCTAAAATCACCCCGAATTTCATCACTCAAAGCTCCAACAAGTTCAAATAACATAAATAGACATGGGATAAACAATAAATAGGGGATCGGGGTGAAAATTCTTAAAATGACCGATCACGTCGTTATAGCACGTGAGGTGATGAGTACGTACACGAGCCGTTATTGAAAAATCCCATTTTTTTCTTCTTAAATCATAAATTGGCTTTGTCCTATTATATTGCATTAATATGTTAAACTGTGAAGCTTAGAGTAGAAAAGCATGCTTACGTGTCTAATTGTCTATTTGATATTATGTGCACCATGTTTTGTTAGGTTACTGCTTTTACTTATCTGTGATTATATGAACAATATAAATTTGATGCCATACCTGTCACTTTATCTTGCATCACATATTTATTTGGGACTACAGACGTATTCTGGGAGATCCCCCTATACTGTAAAATTATTTTGGGACTACGAACGTATTCCGGGATAACCCCCTGTACTGCATATGTAAATTGGGATTACGAACATATTCCGGGTGTCACGACCCGATTTACCCTTCGAAAGGTATTGTGATGGCACTTAGTCTCTACGACTAGGTAAGGCTAAATTTGAAGAAAATAAATATACTAAAATAAAGATAGAAAGAAACAAAAGTATACATAACATAGCTGCTCGACACGTACAATTATAACTCCCAAAACCCGGAATATCACATTAGTCATAAGTTCTATCTCAAAATAGCTCTATACAAAGTAAGGGAATTACATGAAAAAATATATCTAAGTCTGGAGTGAAAGGTGACTCGAACGACTCTGCGGACGTGGTAGAATTACCTTTCGGTGTCCTCAAAGCAGCCGCTCAGACCCCTAGCCATGAAACTGAGTGCTGGTACTTGGATCTGCACACGAAAAAATATGCAGGAAAGGGCATGAGTACACCGTAATTGGTACCCACTAAGTGCCAAGCCTAACCCTAGTCAAGTAGTGACGAGGTCAGGTTAAGGCTCTACTGGATTTTTATAAGTAAAACATTTTAAAATAGTACAGAGGGATATAAATTCTAAGGTAAGAAGTAGAAACAAATAATCTGAAAAGTAAAATAGCAACAGGGAGCCCTTGGCTCAGCACAATATATCACACGTTGGAATCTTCTGGGATATGTCTCGTAGTTCCAAATGTAAAGATGCAGCACAGTGGGAAAGCTCCCGGAATACGTCCGTAGACCCAATTTAAATATGCAGTACAGGGGGAAAGCTCCCGAAATACGTCCGTCGTCCCAATTTAAATATGCAGTACAGGGGGAAAACTCCCGAAATACGTCCGTAGTACCAATTTAAATATGCAGTACATGGGGAAAGGTCTCGGAATATGTCCGTAGTCCCAATTTAAATAGGCAATGCAAATGAATGCCGGATAAGGTGTATTTAAACAGCCCAGTGATAGAATCACATACAAGAATAAGATAGACTAACTAACACGGTGCACATTTTATCAAATAGGGAATTTAGGTAAAACAGGTAGGCATGCTTCTTCCTAATCTAAACTACACAAGTAGCACATTAAACAATGAAAAAGGAGTAAAATGATTATGGCATGGATAGGAAAATTGGAATTAAGCAACAATGGCGCGTGTACGTACTCTTCACCTCGCGTACACGACGCTCATATAACAAATAGTGTCAAAATAGCCCAAGGGGAAGTCCCCAACACAGAGTTAGGCAAGCCACTTACCTCGACTCTGCTACTCAACTCAAAACCACGCTCTTTCCATGAGTACCCGACTCCGAATGGCCCAAATCTATTCAATTCAATTGCATAATGTAAATATCACTTTAAGGAATCAATATAGCTAATTAGTTCAAAGCTAACACGCGAAATTAGAAAAATTTCCCAAAAAGTCCCCCCGAGCCCACGTCTCGAAATCGGGTAAAAATTATAAATTTCGAACACCCATTCACTCACAAGTCTAACCATATAAGAATTACTCAAATCAGATATCAAAATCCCGATCAAAACTAAAAAACTTGATCTAGGAACTTTATCCAATTTTCCACCATAAATTCGAATTTAAAGGGTAGATTTAAGAGTATAATCATGGAATTTAGTCTAAACCAAGTAGGAATCACTTAACCAAATTAACCAGGTGAAAATCTCCCCAAAAACCGCACTTTCCCGAGCTCCCAAGTTCAAAATTTGAAAAATGATTTAAACCCTCGATTTTGGGTCTTTTATGATTCTGCCTAGTTCTTCTTCAGTGCGACCGCGGACCCCCAGTCGCGATCGTGGAGTGTAACAAACACACGCCTAAAACTTCCTCTACGCGAACGCAGGGATCTGTTCACGAACGCGCTCTCAACCTGCTCAGACCTACGTGATCGCGGTTGGCTTCACGCGACCGCGTAGAGATACGCTCCAACACCTGCTGCCTAAATTCTTCTATGCGATCGCAACAATGCCCACGCGAACGAGTGTTTAAGCTGCCCAACCTATGCGATCGCGAACCTCTTTATGTGATCACGGAGAACAAAAAACCTTTTTTCCTCCACTTACTCTACGCGATCGTGGATTCTCTCTTGCGATCGCAATGAAGGAAAATGCCCGTTTGAGCATCCGAAACACAACCAACGCCCCCAAGACCTCAACCAAACATACCAACCAGTCCTAATACCTCATTCAAACTTATCCGAGCCTTCAAAACAGATCCCATAACATCAAAATCACCAATTACGCATGGATCAAGCCTAAGAACATATAAAATTTCCAAAATCCACAACTGATGCCGAAACACGTCAAAACTAGTCCGAATGACCTCAAATTTTACGCACAGGTCATAAATGGCGCTACGGACCTATGAACACTCTCAAAATTCCATTCCGATCCCGATATCAAAATTTCACCTATCGGCCGAAATCGCCAAAATTCTAACTTTCGCCAATTCAAGCCTAAATCTACTATAGACCTCGAAACACATTCTGAACACGCTCCTAACCCCGAAATCACCCAATGGAGATGACGGAGTCGATATAATTCCATTCCATATCCGTCTTAACACAGTTCCAACTACAGCCCGATTTTTAAAGCTTAAATTCACATATAAGGACTATGTGTCCAGAAAATCTCCGAAATTCACAACTACACGTTTCCACAAGTCCCAAAAGAAAAAATAGACACGGGGAAAAAAATTATTAGGGGATCGGGGCTCTAAATCTCAAAATAACCGACCGAGAGATCCCCAGCACTGCATATTTATTTTGGGACTACAGACGTATTCCGGGGAGATCCCCCTGTACTGCATAATTATCTGGAAATACGGGACGATATTCCGGGAGATTCCACCTTGTGTTTACCTTGCTTTGAGCCGAGGGCTCCCTTAATTGTTAAGTTTTTGAGCATTTTCTTTATCTGTTACCGTAGAATTTATTTATCTCTTTTACCGTTTTAAATTGATTATACTTACTGCGGTAGGGCCTTAACCTGACCTCATCGCTACTTGACCGGGGTTAGGTTTGGCACTTACTGGGTACCAATGTGGTTTAGTCATGCCCTTTCCTACACATTTTTTCGTGTGCAGATCTAGGTACAAGCAATAAGCCTCGCAGATAGTATTTGCTACTGATTCTAGGAGACTACGTGGTATTTCTGCCGCGTCCGCAGAATCCTCAGAGTCTCCTTCTACTCCATCATTTATAGTCTTTTTATGCACTTCCAGACTTGTTTAGAGCTACAGTAGTATTAGAAGCTTGTGACTTTGTGACATTCCAGGTCATAGGGAGAATATTTGTATGAGCCGAGCGACACTGTTTTTAATATTTTATATTATGCCCTTATTTTCCTTATTTCTTGCATTTTTATTAAAGTTTTTCCCTTAATATTAGGCTTACCTAGTCGTAGAGACTAGGTGCCGTTACAATACCTTTCAGAGGGTAAATTGGGTCGTGACAACTTGAGACCGTTGGGTTTGTGGTCAAGTGATCTTTTCTGAATTTTATTTCCAATATAAAAGTTTACAGAGGGATTCTTTTATAAGAGGCTAGAGAGATGTTAGAGAGAAGGGAGGACGTTGTCGAATGCCTCCCTCTTCTAAAAATGAAAACGATCCTTATATAATGGATCATCCTAGGAAATAAAGAAGCTAATAATGGTAGACAAAATAATTACATGATGGACTACAAAATAAAAAGAAAAAAACTAAAGTCAAAAAGCTAAAAGAAAAATGGACAAACAAATTTATTAAAGTATATTCCCTCCAATAATAGAGGGGTCCGTTACTTTATTAAAGTTGTCTTTATTATCCCAATAATTTGTCTTGTGAGGTATCTTGTGGGGCCTTCATGTCTTGCCTTTTCTTTATTGTCTTTTTTCGCAGAATATTCTTCTGCACTTTCCTTCATTCTTATCAAGAATTCTTCAATCTCATCAAGGGGGACATTTGTATTTTGGCTTCCTTGAGCTTCTCCTGCTATACAGGTTTCTTCGCCGGAAGTATTTCCGATGGAAGTCATTGATACATCATCACTGACTTCAACTTCGAAATATCTTGCTAGATCATTCTTTATCTCTTCAAATACGATGCGAGAAACTTTTTTTGGGGATCACTCCTTTCTTCATTTGATGTTTTTTGGTAACTTGTTGGAATGAACTTAATTCTTCCACTACAACATCTGCTACCTCTTGCTTGGCATAGTTTTCGATTTTAGTATGAATTTCATGGATTAATTCTTCTCCAAATAATTTTCCTTGCTGGTCGGATTGGAATAATTTACTCCAGAATTTTTTATAATAAATTCTGTAAGGACATGGAATCCCTTCGTCGCTATAACCTACTTTTATGTCCCATTTCATTATCCACAGAATTGAAAATTATATAAAAAAAGTACATGGATGCTATGCCATCATAAAAAGTATTATCTTTTTGTAAAGCAATAATTTTAGGATATATATCAACCCATTGGGTATATAAACTCTTAAATACTAGAGGAAGTATTTCTAATGATGGTCTGTATGATTTCCACAATTTACAGAACCAATTTGGAATTTGTTGACTGAACATATTAGAACATAATTTGATAAACCATGAATGTTTCCTATTAGGATTTTCATAGAGAAAAGTTTTATTAAAACTTTCTACATAGTCCCAGTAGTTAAATTTAACTGCGACGTTTTGGTCAGGATGGGTGTATTCTCTATCCTTTAAGGTACTAAGTACCCATTCATCTTAGGCTAAATACCCTTTTGATAATGATTTTAGAAAAACTATAAGTTTTCTTTGTATTTGCAAGATAAAAATGCTGAATTTCAGCTGATCCTGTAGTTGAGAGTATTATCTCGTAATGCGTTCAATATTTATATACCGGGGTAACATATGACACTGTATCGAAATACCGAGTCATTAGCTGCCATGGATAATCCTTCCATTTAAGGTCGGTTTGTTCTAAAATAAATATTAATTCTTTCTTTTCCTTTCGGTTATAAACCTCGATGTTTTCATGATTTTCCTCTGTTAGTACCGAGGAATATGTTGGTGCATTTGATGTACTTTCTTCCTTTCTGTATTTCATAAAATCCATAAAGTCTTTGTATAATGGGTGTTCTGTATTTACACCTAAAGTACCTGCTATATTAGTAGCTATCAGTTGTTGGTTACCCATTTGGGCGAGAACATTATTCCCTCTACCATAGGAAGATGTCCTTCCCCTTCTTCTACCTCGAGGAGGTCTGTATTCTGGCCTCATAATCTATAAGAGACAAATAAAGAACTATGAGTTCAAATATTCTCCGTAAAAAAATCAGGGAGAGTATTATCTGATCCTTTTTTTGTATATTATCTCAAAATCAAATGGACCTAATAATGCTTGCCACCTCGAAAACATCTGCTTGTATATATCATGCTTATAAATATTTATAAAAGATGAATCTCGCTGCTTGACAATAAGTTTTCATTAAAAACTTTTGATTATATAAATTAGTCTTGAATTTCGTAACACATTTTACTATAGCAAGGATTTCCTTAGCTACAATAGCATTTCTTTTGGGAATTATTCCATTTTCCCGAATAGAATTGAACAAGATACTCTTGTTTATCTATTGGAGAACACTGTTTGAGTATTCCTCCATACCCAATGTGTGAGGAATCAATCTCTACAATCTTTGACCAGATTGGGATAGAAAGAGTTAAACATAAAAGATTTTTAACCTTCAGTTTAATTCTTTTGACTGATTTAGTATGACTATCAGTCCATGCTTTATCATTCTTCTTTAACCTATCATAAAGAAGAGCAGTATCTTTTGCTAAATCCTTTATAAAAGGAGAGATATAATTCAAACCTCCTAAAAATCTTTGAAGTTGAGTTTTATCAGTGATTATATCAGGGAATTTAGAAGCTAATTATATACTTCTATTAATAGGTATTATTCTTCCGTTTTCTATATCATGACCAAGAAATCTGATATGATTTTGGAAAATAAATATTTTTGGTTTGAATATTACTAAACCATTTTGAATAATGAATTTTCTGAATAAATCTAAATCTTTGAAATGTATTTCAATTATCATGACCCAAAACCCTGACTCAGGTCGTGATGGCGCCCAACAGCGGGGTCGAGCAAGCCAACACTCAATTTACTAAAGGTTCTTTCTTATTTGATTTGACATTTCAACATATACCAAGTTTTTAAAACTTAAAACATAAATCGAAAAGGAAAATTAGCCAGTTTTAATCAAAAGTAGTCATGAGGAGGCGTAAGCCAATATATATACAGACCCGTAATCCATAATAACTACCACGTGTGTGCCAGGAACTAGTGTCACAAGTCCTACGGGCATACTAACAGAATGTACAAAAGATATAATATACAGTACCACTACCTGGAAGAAATAGACGGGAAATAAGCGAAAGAAACTCCATGGTGCTGCCGGAGATCGCCAGGAGAAGCAGCTCACCGTGAAGTCAGGTTCGTCTATAATCAGAATCAAGCTCAGGTCTGACAACCAGATGCACCAGCCTCAGAACCTGTACAATTAAGTATAGAAGCGTAGCATGAGTACATAAATATATATATGTACCCAGTGAGTATCCCTTCTAATCTCGAAGAAGTAGTGACGAGAGGTCGACTTGGTACTCACTAAGGTCCAACAATATAATTTAACAGAATATGATGAAAACGGTAGGCATGTAAAGGTAGTGAAGCAGCAAATATATAAGGCACTGAAATCCAAGAAAATACTGGAAGTAAATAAACAATTACTATTTCATCTTCCGCCAAATATATGTCAAATCAATATCCATGAATTCAGTAAAAATTTATCGCGCGCATACGGGATAAGGATAACCGGCCTGAGCCATAAAATAATCATATCTGTGCACTGCCGAGGGTCGAATAGTCTGAACCATAAGTGCAACTTTTCCATAAGGTACTCATATCTATGCACTGCCGAGGGTCGAACGACCCGAAACATAAGTGCATCTTTGCCATAAAGTAATCATATCTATGCACTGCCGAGGGCCGAACGGCCCGAACCATAAGTGAATCATTCAATCCGTCGTGGCGTAGGACTCGCTCCATCAGAGTCGGGGAAAATCACACACCGCTCGCGGAATGTAAATTGCGAAGCGGTCACATGCACACACAATATTCTTTTTAAATTACTTTTCAGTGAACAATTCCTTAAAATTTCTCAAATTCCATGATCTCAGGGAAATAAGCCGCATGTAACATTAATTCATTAAGCATATAGTTCATTTCAAGGAAGACACAAGGCATAATATGAGCCTAACTACCCGGACACAATAATAACAGCCGCTACGTACAGACTCTCATCACTTTGTACGTACGTAGCCCTCACAAGAATCACACATAGCATTTAAATCACCCATGGGGACAATTCCCTCTTATGAGGTTAGAAAGGAGACTCACCTCGCATTGAACCTACTCCCCGGGTCAAGAATGCACCCAAAACTCCGAACTCGTCACCCAAGGACTCGAAACTAATCAAACGTTACGTAAATATATCAAGTTATACTCAAAGCATGGAATCCTCCTACTATTTAGTCAAATTCATCATTCTTGAAGAAATCCCAAAAACAACCACCGGGCCCGCATGCTCGGATTCCGAAAATTCTCGAAGGAAACACTCACCTATAACCTAAGGATCGTTACTATATGATTTTTTTATGAATTCATAGCCAATTCACGAGTAGTTCTCTAAATTCTCGAAAGCCCTAGATTACTACCCAAATCCTTAATTTACCACTAATTAGGTAGTTAAATTCAACTAGGAATTCATGCATTAACTAACTTTAGGATATAGTTCACTTACCTTTTAGTAGCTAGGTCATGGGACTCTTTTCCAAGCTCTCAAGATCGTCTATGGTGGAAGAAAATGGAGTGAAGATGGGATAATCCCGCATTTAAAGACCTTACTACCTATGGGGGTTTCTGCACCTGCGACTCGATGACCACACCTGCCGTCTCGCACCTGCGGAAAATTGGACAAGGGCATGGGCTCGCACATGCGGGCAAGAGTCAGCACCTATGGGAAAGGGCTCGCACCTTAGAGAACTGGGCAACCCACTTAGGGTCGCACCTGCGAGGCTGGGACCGTAGGAGCGGTCCCGCACCAGCGACTGGGCAACCGCACCTGCGGTCACACCAGATCAGGTGCACCAGCAACTGCTTCAGCTGGTTTTTAGCCTCGTTTGGTGCCCGAGAGGCACCTGGGCCCACCTGAGCCCCCGTCAAAATATACCAATAAGTCCCAAATCATTATACGAACTAGCTCGAGCCTTCGGAACACCCGCTACAACGCTAAAACTCCAAAATCACACCTCGAAACCCCTAGAACCAAACTTAGGAACTTTAAGTTTTCTTGAATTCTCTAACAATGTGCCAAACCGACCTATACTACTACGAATGACACCAAATTTTGCATGCAAGTCATAAATGACATAACGGAACTATTCCCAGTCTCGGAATTCTGTTCGGACCTCGATAACCCAAAAACATGTCCCAAACCACAATATGAACTTAACGAAACTCTGATTGTGTATTGTTCGTTCTAGCGATAGGCTCCAAGCGCGATTCTGATTCTAAATTCCGTTTTCTGTTCTTGAATGAATATGTTCTAAAGAAAGACCTGCCTATACTGAAGAGGGGCTGGTTCACGGTAATGAATGGTGGTGTCGGTCGGGGCAAGCACAGCACTCATTCCCGCAGCCCTTGTTGCAACTGATAGACTCAAAAGTAAGTGGGGCTACCCCTACCTTCAATATTGGGCGCCGAAACGCTCCCGGGTCATCCAAAACCCGTTCAGAACATATTCCCAAATCCGAAATCATCATACGAAGCTACCGGACCCGTCGAAACTCGATTCCGAGGTCGTTTACTAAAAATGTTGACGGATGTCAAACTTGGCCAAAAAGGCCAAACTTAAGGAACTAAGTGTTACAATATCGCTCTAAACACTTCCGAATCCCGGACCACCCATCCCCGCAAGTCATAAATCGCAATGAGCCGCTATGGGAAGTTTCATTTAGGGGAACTGGGTCCAATAAAGCAAAATGACCGGTTGGGTCGTTACATTCTCCACCTCTTAAACAAACGGTCGTCCTCGAACGAGTCTAGAATCATACCTGAAGTTCTGAATAAGTGCGAATATCTACTCCGCATGTCCTCCTCGGACTCCCAGGTCGCTTCCTCGACTAATTGGCCCGTCCACTGGACCTTCACCGCAGAAACACTCTTAGACCTCAACTGGCGATCCTGTCTATCAATAATAGCAATTGACTCCTCCTCGTAGCCCAAGCTCTCATCCAACTGAATAGTGCTGAAATAAACCACGTGAGAGAAGTCGGCGTGGTACCTCCGGAGCATGGATACATGAAAGACCGGATGAACTACTGATAAACTGGGAGGTAAATCTAGCTCATAAGCGACCTCCCCAACACGCCTCAACACCTCGAAGGGACCTATAAACCTCGGGCTCAACTTGCCCTTCTTCCTGAACCTCATAATACCCTTCATCGGCGAGACCTTCAACAGAACCTCGTCTCCCTCCATAAATGATACATCACGCGCCCTCTGATCCGCATAACTCTTCTGTCTAGGCTGTGCTGTGCGGAGCCTCTCCTGAAACAACTTCACCTTCTCCAAAGCATCCCTCACCAGGTCGATGCCATATAACTTAGCCTCGCCAGGCTCAAACCACCCGATAGGAGAATGGCATTACCGACCATACAAAGCCTCAAATGGAGCCATCTCGATGCTGGACTGATAACTATTATTGTAAGCGAACTCGGTCAAAGGCAAGAACTGGTCCCACTGACCCCCAAAGTCAATCACACATGCACTGAGCATGTCCTCTAATATCTAAACTGTACGCTCCGACTGGCCATTAGTCTGAGGGTGAAATATTGTGTTGAGGTCTATCTGGGTACCCATTTCGCTATGCAATGCTCTCCAGAAGTGCGAGGTAAACTGAGGACCCCGATCTGACATAATGGACACCGGCACACCGTGCTACCGGACTATCTCCCGAATGTAGATCTGGGCTAACCTCTCAGAAGTATATGTAGCAGCTACAGGAATGAAATGTGCCGATTTGGTCAATCTATCCACAATGACCCAAACCGCGTCATCCTTCCGCAATGTCCGAGGTAACCCAACCACGAAGTACATAGTGATGCACTCCCATTTCCACTCAGGAATGGGCATTTGCTGAAGTAGGCCTCCTGGCCTCTGATTCTCATACTTCACCTGCTGGCAAAAAAGACACCTAGTCACATACTCCACAATGTCCCTCTTCACCCGCCTCCACCAGTAATGCTGCTTCAAATCACGATACATCTTCCTAGCACCAGGATGAACAGAATACCAAGAACTGTGTGCCTTCTCTAGAATCCTCTCCCTCAGGCCAACAATATTAGGAACACATAAACGGCCCTGAAGTCTCAGAACACCATCCTCGCCAATAGTAACCTTCTTGGAACCACCATGTACCACTGTCTCCTGAAGCTCTGCTAAGCACGGATCATCGAACTACCGGGCCATAATCTCCCCCAATAACGAAGACTGAGCAACCACAAGTGCTAAAACTCGATGAGGCTCTAAAAGGTCTAATCTCACAAGGCGATTAGCCAAGGAATGAATGTCCAAGGCTAGAGGTCTCTCCTCTAATGCAATATAAGCCAAACTAACCATACTCTCTACCCTCCTACATAAGGCGTCTACTATCACATTTGCCTTGCCCGGATGATAAATAATGGTGATATCATAATCCTTCAACAACTCAAGCCATCTGCGCTGCCTCAGATTAAGATCTCCTTGCTTGAACAAGTGCTACAAGCTGCGGTGGTCTGTATAAACCTCATAGGACACCCCATACAAGTAGTGCCTCCAAATCTTAAGAGCATGAACAATCGCCGCCAACTCCAAATCGTGCACATGGTAATTCTTCTCATGAACCTTCAGCTGGCGCGAAGAATAAGCAATAACTCTCCCTTCCTGCATCAACACACACCCCAAGCCAATGCGTGAAGCGTCGCAATATACTGAGTACATCCTAGAACCAGAAGTCAACACCAGGACTGTTGCAGAAGTCAATGCTGCCTTGAGCTTCTGAAAGTTCGCCTCACACTCACCGGACCATCGAAATGGGGCATTCTTCTGAGTCAATCTAGTTAATGGAGCTGCAATAGAAGAGGAACCCCCCACAAATCGGCGATAATAGCCTGCTAGGCCCAAAAAGCTCCTGATCTCTGTAGCTGAAGTAGGACGCGGCCAACTCTGAACGACCTCAATATTCTGAGGATCAACCTTGATACCCTCTCCGGATACTACATTCCCCAAGAATGCCACAGAATCCAACCAGAACTCACACTTGGAGAATTTAGCATATAGCTTTTGTTCCCGCAAAGTTCGGAGCACAACTCTCAAATGCTGCTCGTGCTCCCCAGGCTACGTGAGTAAATCAAGATGTCATTAATAAAGGCAATGACAAAGGAATCAATATACGTCCCGAACACCCTATTCATCAAGTCCATGAATGCTGCTGGGCATTAGTAAAGCCAAAGGACATCACCAGGAACTCATAGTGGCCATATCTCGCACGGAAAGAAGTCTTCGGAACATTCGAGGCCTGAATCATCAACTGATGGTATCCTGATCTCAAATCAATCTTAGAAAACACCCGAGCACCCTGCAACTGGTCAAACAAATCATCGATGCATGAAAAAAGGGTACTTGTTCTTAATGGTTACCTTGTTCAACTGGCGGTAATCAATACACATCCGCATGAACCCATCCTTCTTCTTCACGAATAGAACTGGAGCACCCCACGGCAATACACTCGGTCTGATGAACCCCTTAATCAATAACCCCTCAAGCTGCTCCTTTAACTCCTTCAATTTTTTTGGAGCCATACGGTACGGAGGAATAAATATAGGTTGGGTGCCTGGAGCTAAATCAATGCAGAAATCAATATCACGATCCGGAGGCATGCCCCGAAGCTCTGAAGGAAATACATCAACAAACTCTCAAACAACTGGAACTGAATCAATCGTCGGAGACTCGGCGGTGGTGTCCCGCACATAACAAAGATAGGCTAGACAACCCTTCTCAACCATATGTCGAGCCTTCATGAATGAAATAACCCGGCTGGCTGCACTAACTGAGGAACCTCTCCACTCCAGCCTAGGTGACTCGGGCATGGCTAAAGTAACTGTCTTGGGATGGCAATCTAGCACGACATGATGAGGAGATAGCCAGTCCATGCCTAGAATAACCTCAAAATCAACCATGTCGAGCAATAAAAGGTCGCTCTGGTCTTGAACCCAAAGAAGGTGATCCCACAAGACCGATTGATCCAGTCTACCACCAGAGAATTGCCCACAGGAGTGGACACATAAATAGGAGAACCCAAGGAATTGCGAGGAACATCAAGAAAATGAGCAAATAATGCTGAAACATATGAATAGGTGGATCTTGGATCAAATAATACTGAAGCCTCTCTACCACATATTGAGATAAAACTTGTGATCACGGCGTCTAAGGCTACTACATCTGATCTGGCCGGAATGGCATAGAATCTAGCTGGAGTACAGGAAGACTGAGCTCCACTAGAGTGAACAAGTGCTGCCTGACCTCCCCCTGACTGGCCTCCTCCTCTAGGACGACCCTGCCGACCTGTCTTCCACCTCTAGGTTGCCGGACTGCTGGTGCTGGACCCATCGACGGATAACCCTGCTGCACGACCTTACCTTGGAACCTGGGACAATGCATCCTCATATGACCTGGCTCCCCACACTCGTAACAACCTCCAGGTACCATAGTCTGCTGCCCCGAAGAAGAACCCTGAATGGCTGGAGGGAGATGTGTGCCCTCTAGCATAGCACTGAAGTAGGGGTCGGAGGATCTCGGATGACTAGGATAACCACTGGGTGAAATCTGAGGGGTTGTTTGGTATGAGGTATAAGAAGGGATAAGGGTGGTATAAAAATTTAATACCACCTTAATACTCTGTTTGGTTAACAAAATAGGTATAAGTTATCCTAGTGTTAATTTTAACATTGGGATAACTTATACATTATAGAAGGTGGGATAATTAGTACTAGTATAACTTATACCTTCTTCTTAGAAATTATGCAATTTTCATTCTTAATACAACATAACAAACAATGAATAAACAACAATCCCAATATAACTTATCCTAATATAACTTACACTGACATAACTTATACCGGTATAAGTCGTATTCTAACCAAACGACCCCTCAACGGCTGGAGGACGGTAGGAACACTCTCGCATGGCGCTGAAATGAGGCCTCGCTGGAACACCTCGGGGAGGTGGTGACGGTGCTGAATATGAAGGCCTGCTGGGCTGACTACTGCTAAAATGACTCTTTGCCCCTAACTGGGGCACCTCCGAAATCTCCGGAGAATCTAGCCCTCTTGTCTTGCTGCCCCTGCTCCCTGCTCCTCGACCGATACTCCTCGATCCTGCGAGCAATCTATACCACGAGCTGATAAGGAGTACCCATCTCCACCTCTCGGGCCATGGTGTCCCTGATACCTGGATGCAACCCAGCCACAAATCTCTACACTCTCTCTACATCAGTAGGTAGTATCATGAGTGCATGGCGAGAAAACTCTAAAAATCTGGCCTCATAATCTGTCACTGACATCTGTCCCTGCTCTAGCCGCTCAAACTGATACCGCAACTCTTCCCTCTCAGATGGTGGAATATATCTTTCCAGAAACATCTGCGTGAACTACTCCCAAGTGACAGGAGGAGAATCTGCTGGCTTGCTGATAATATAAGACTGCCACCACCTACGAGATCTGCCCTCCAATTAGAAGGTGGTGAAATCCACTCCATGGGACTCTAGTATCCTCATGTTGTGCAGTCTGTCCCTGCACCTGTCCATAAAATCCTGGGCATCCTCGCCTCGCTCACCCCCGAAGACTGGAGGGTGCAATCTAGTCCATCTATCCAATAACTTCTCCGGATCGCCGTCCACAGCTGGTCTGGGCTCAGGTGCTGGTACAACAGGCTGGACCCCACCCACGGGCAGTGTACCCGGGGTATGATGTAATGTTGTTGTCTGTCCTGTAGCCTGGGAAGTAGGGCTCTGGACTCCTCCTCCCGTCTGAGAAGCGGTAGGATCTGATGTAAATAAACCAACCCGGGAAATAGTGTCCATAAGTCTCATCATACGGCCCGTGACCTCCTAGAAGCCTGGCGCCGTCATGAAATCTACTAGAGCAGGATCTGTTGGGGGCACCTCGTTCTGCTCCTCTATGATAGGATCCTCTGGTGGTGGTGCAACCTGAATAGCTTTGGGACGCCCTCTTCCCCTACCTCGGGCCGGTGCCCTCCCCCGGCCTCTGCCACGGCCTCGGGAAACAGGTGTAGCGGCCCCTCCCGGGTCTGGAACATCAGATGCACGCGTCCTCACCATCTGTGAGAGAATAGAAGAATGAAATTTAGTAAACCATTGACTGCACGATATGATAAGAATAAAGAGAGGTTTCCTAACACCCTATAGCCTCCTAAAGATAAGTACAGACGTCTCTGTACCGATCCGCAAGACTCTACTGGGTTTGCCCGTGACTCGTGAGACTTACGTGAACCTAGTGCTCTGATACCATGTTGTCACGACCCAAAATCCCTAAGGTCATGATGGCGACGGACACAAGGTCAGGCAAGCCAAAACATTATTTAATTGAAATAACTTTCCAGTTTTAACATTTTCGAAATCGTTACCTTTTCTTGAATTTCATAATCAAATAAATAATTTTAGTAAAACTTAAATACGACAGCACATCAATTCAGTTTAATGAAATAAATCCCAACACGTCTCCAAAACCCGGTGACACAAGTAGATGAGCAATTTCTAAGAACTTCACAAATATTACAAAGCCTGTCTGAAATACGACTGGAGCAGGAAATTATAAATGAAACAGATAAAGTATGAAGGTGACTCAGGTGCTCATAAGAATACATACACAAATACAGGGTCTTCCTGCTCGCGAATCACTCAAGCGACTCAGGCACCCAAAGTTACACATATCCACATAATAAATTCGTATTTTATCAAGAAAACCTTTTTTCTCAGGAAAATGGTAAATTCTTTATTAAAAGAAACATGAAATATAGGTTTTGAAATCTTTGTTTTTAAAACTCATTTGTCCAATTTAGTAACACTCCAAAATACAACCCAGTCCAGGTACACATATATATTCACAGCGGAAACAATTCTCTTTTTAGAAGGTTAACAATATGAACTCTAGTTGTCTTCTAAACTTTCAATCAAGTTTTCGGTCATATTAGCAGTTTAATATTACAGGCAGGGTTACAGGTACAAACGTAAAGAATGCTAGTGGGTCCTAGGCTACCCGGACATGGCATAATAGTAGCTACGAACGGACTCCCGTCACCTTGTTCGTACGTAGCCCCCGAAGATAATATCATATACTGAATTAATTCACCTAGGGGGACGATTCCCCATCACAAAGTTATAAAGGAGACTTACTTCGTGTCGAATCTACCTCTCGGACCAATGATGCGCCCGAAACTCCGAACTCTACACCCGAGGACTCGTAACTAACCAAATATTGTTCAATTATATCATTTCATGCTCAAAGTAGGATAATTATCCTATTTATTCAATAAATTCGACATTCTTGAAGAATTCCCAACATTCAACCCGGGGCCCGCACGCTCGAATTCTGAAAATTCTCGAAGGAATCACTCACCTATAGCCTAAGGATCGTTAATATATGATTTCTACTTAAATTCATAGCAATAAATGAGTAATTCATCAAATTCCTCAAGAACCCTAAATTACTACCCAAATCTTGATTTTTCTATGGAAATCCTTAGATTCTAGGACGAAATCTTGTAACAAGAAGTTAAGAAGTGAAGAAAATGAGTTAGAAATCACTTACCAACATTTTGGAGAAGAAAGTTTGTTTGAAAAATCGCCTCGTATGACTTTGGGGTCTTGAAAAATGAAAAATAACTGAAAATAACACTCATTTATACTCCTCTTAGGCCCTCCACCGCGGTCAGCGAAAAAGGGACCGCGGTCGCACTAGAAAAAGCTGAAGAAAACCAAGAAACATGACTGCAGTGACCTGATTTAGTATTTTGGCCATACCTTTCTCTACCAATGTCCAAATTATGATATCTTTATCTTTCTAGAAACTAGACACGAAGCAATACAACTTTCATTTTTGAATCATCTCAAATTTCCTTGTAGATAAAAAGATATAGGCCTCCGAAGTCGAACCAATGGCCCAGCTCTTCCACCGCGGACCGCGAAAACACGACTATGGCCGCGAAGCCCCCCACTGCGGGCAGCACAAAAAGGACCACGGACCGCAGTGGTGGGTTCAGAGATTTCACTTCTCTGACCTGCAACAGCTATATATTAATCCTAAGGACATCCCGGGACCTACCCGGAACTCATCTGAGCCCTCGGAACATCAAACCGAACGTACTAACAAGTGCCAAATCATCCCACGGACTTTCTCGAGCCTTCGGAACACCCAAAACAACGCTAAAACTCAGAATCACACCTCAAAATCCCTAAAATCAAACTTAAGAACTTTAAGTTCTTGAATTCGATAACAATGCGCCGAACCGACCTATACTACTCGGAATGACATCAAATTTTGCGAGCAAGTCATATTCGACATTATGGACCTGCTCCTACTTTCAGAATCGCATTACGACCCCGATATCAAAATTTCCACTTCCGGCCGGATTCTTTAAAAAAAAACCTTCAAATTTCTAACTTTATCCAAATGACTTTAAAATAATCTACGGACATCTGAATTCACTTCCGATCACGCTCCCAACTCCAGAATCACCGTACGAAGCTATTCCCAGGCTCAGAATCCCAAACGAACATCTATAACACTGAAAGGCCTTCCAACCTAAACTTATGAAATTTTTTCTAAAATGCTAACTTTCACAATATACGCCAAAACGCTCTCGGGTCATCCAAAACCCGATCCGGACATACACCCAAGTCCGAAATCATCATACAAACCTGCTGGAACCTTCAGATCCTGGTTCTGGGGTCGTTTGCTGAAAATTCTAATCTTAATCAATTTCTTCAACTTAAGGCTTCCGAAATGAGAATTTTCCTTCCAGTTTGACCCCGAACTTCTTGAATTTCAACTCCGACCATAAGCACAAGTCATAATACCTAAAATGAACCTGTTCATGACTTCCAACCACTGAACGATGCGCTAGAGCTCAAAACGACTGGTCGGGTCGTTACATTCTCCACCACGTAAATGTGCCAAGAACTTCTCTTGAGTTATCTAAAATCTCTGTTTAACACCTCGTGCACCTACCCGTGTTGCCACAACCCAGCTTAACATATAAGCTTTGATAAATCCTGAAGATAAACTCCCTTATTCCTACAGCAAATTCCGAACTAAATTCCAACACTAAAAATTCTATGCCAGGCCCTTTTTTGATATATGAACACCGTATTTAACTACCACACAAGGCACCAGAACACAACTGCGTACCTTTGCTGAATCGGTACCATACACTGCATAGTCCATCATCTAACCACAATGATTCTCCCTCAACCTTAATAGCCAGAATTATATGAATTTGATGCTCTCAATGCACTTTATAAGATATATACATACATCTTGCTATAATGCTGACAATACCATCACAACGGAGGAGATGTGCAGAAATTTCCTAACCAACTGCAGAGTTAACCCAAACATTGAAATCCTTTCTCTTGACTTAGATCGTCATCTCATTGTAGACCAAATAATGGCGATTGTCCTATAGTTTACTTCACAAAATCTCATCGCACTAGACCCCTTGTCCAATAATCTCGTCTCACCCAGTATGAACTGTTCAAATAGCAAATCATCCCAGACATGAACAACAATAAATGCCAAAATGCGCCAATAGGCCACAACTCAAACATGATACATAAGAAATGATTCTGAAAAGGATTTGCTCACTATTACCATTTACTGAATATCGATCATAAGCACGCTAAGTTTATAATACCATCCTGGGGAGACAGATAAAGCCATAGGCTACAGAACTCAATCACAACTGAGGTGCGTCATATATATACACTCTAGATCTCAGGAGCTATCCTGCTCACATAACATCCCCACCACGCGGGAACTCAACACATAGGAAATTATCAAGCCGTTTCACAACTCGTACGGCACAAGCACAATAACATATAAATTCGACGAAGACGGAACAACACCCGTTGTTCTAATACCTCTCCATGAAAAGCGCTCTACTGAAAGGAACATGGCTGGCTCATACGGAGCCCATAATCATATTTAAATCCATCCACAAATATCAAGCCACCTTGCTCGCACCAACTAAACTAATAACTTTCGCTTGGGTCCACATTGACCCATATTTCATCATAATACATGAGAAAAACCATCATCACCGGGACTAACACCCCATAATCCATAATCAACTTAACCAAACGCCCTCCAGGCGTAAATTCTCAATTAAGCATTATTGCACTTCTTTATACTCAGTCCAAATCTAAAATCCATCAAGTGACTAAATGTCACACTTTATACAATCTTTTCGCGGTCATGCTTCCACGACCTTCCACACAAGGCGACAAGTCTCCATCCATAACACCGACCACACTAAGGCTGCAAAACATATTGAGAACCCATGACCAGGGTGCAAAGCCTCTCTCACCGAATATCAATCTCAGGTGACACTAAAGATAACACCAGCTTACTCTGAACTTTCAAATCACTTTATCTTGCTCTTCCGAGCTCATGACATCCTTATAAACATCGGACCTCAATCTCGATTCTTACTCCCAGTTACATACTGCTTCCCACACCTAACACACCAACATGAGTTAGCACAAGAATTCCATCATAACTTCTGAACCACCAATAGGGTGAACACTTCATCATATAGAAACTTTTTACTTAACACGATTCAAGAGTACCATCTCGACACACGAGTGAATTCCCATTATCACCCAATCATGCAAATCCTTAAGTAGTAGTCTATACCACCATAACCCTTCCGGGGTCCGCCTACACCTGGCGGGACATAGCACTCAAATGCTCCCACATGAGATCCATTACGACGACCGACAAGCCCCGCACACACCGGCACAAACCACATGCATAACTAAATCACATCAAAGGAACCAATCACTGCCGCAAATGTGCCATTTCAACCCTGGCTAATCAATCTATCTTCTTTTAATCATCACTAATTGCCTCAGGAACAATAGCAACTTCCTTCAACCCATAGTAAAATCAACCCTCACTCATTCCGAGTGACCTTGATTCACGAGACTATGCTGTCCAAATCCCGTAACCCGTCTCATACCCTTCTGATAATCTTTTCTTCAATCCGGTGTCTATTCCTCTCTCTCCTCCAATATTATCTTGTATGGTGAAACATATCATAGAACATTCTAACCATCCTCATTTTTCTCAGAAATTACCCTGCAAAAGCTCTATTCTCGATCATACTGCTGCTTGAAATCCTTAAACGCCGCATTCTTAACTTTTGAACTCACTAGGAATGCTATTGAGAGTCACCCACTCCGAATGGCCCCGAATACAATCAACTCCAGGGCTCTCCTAGCACAGGAACAACCTTTTCAATGAAATACGGGACTGAGTCACTACCATTACAACTCGCCCATGCCTTAAGCACAAATTCTGAATCTTCCAAAGCCTAACCCTGATTTGACAGGGCCAACTTCGCACAAATCCATCAAATCCCACGCACAATTACCATTTTACTCCTGTTGTCCTTAGCTGAAATAACTTGCCAACACGCCACAATCCTCAACCCCATGCGAAGATGATCCTACAACCCAACTGCAGATGGTGGGACTCCCCCACTTAACCCGAAGCTACTCCTTACACCGCTCTAGACCCTGCTGAGATCCTTACTCCTTTGATAACATGATCTAGCTCAGCCAATCTATCCAAACCTTCCAAATTCTCTTGCTAGCACTCCCTAAATACTCGAATTCTCTAGCATCATTCACACACTCTATCTCCTACCGACTAGCCACTAGGACCCCTCACAAAACCTGCCAACCCCGCCATTGCTAACCTATCCCCAGAAGATAACCCACCTGGAGAAATCACCTGCTGACACCTCCCAACGACGCTAAAATGCACGCTCTTTGCGACCTCAATACCCCATCCTACGCCCTGCTTCATTCCAGGGTCATTCCTTGCCAACCACATTCCTCAATAATTTCTCTCAATACTCTGACCCCACGCAATCGGAGAAACCATAGCGCCAACAAACCTAACCCATTCCATTCGATCAATGATGACGACTACACGTCACAGGTGCATATCCCCATCTCACTGGAAGACACCTAGTCTTACTACCTTATCAATCCCATCCGGACCATTCATAACCCAAATGTCATTCCTCTGCCGGCGCAAAAGCACTGAAATCTCGAAATCACACTCTGAGAAGACCTCCCTTCAAGCCATTCATTACCCCCAACCTATGGGCAAGCATTCCATCATCATATCATCACCGCGCGACAATCAATTGCAAACATCATCACCACCCGAGCATGGCCTTAAGGCTCCAAGCAACACAGCTACTGAGCTGAAATAACACATTACCCTTTTGCAGGGCCATAACAACAACCACGACTATTTACACATGGAAGCATATCAGATTACTTTCGTAGCATCATTCCCATTCCTCAAATTCCTGATCCATAGCAAGCACTTAACGATGCATAAGATTGAGTAGGAATGAACATAGGCATAAGACTCAAAGGAATCAACTTGCACGATGAAGAATCAAGAAGGGAAGTACTCCTAACAGCCTTGTAGCCTCTCGAAGACAAGTACAGACGTCTCCGTATCGATCTGCAAGACTCTACTAAACTTGATCATGAATCGTGAGACCTACGGTAACCTAGCGTTCTGATACCATGTTGTCACGATCCAAAATCCCTAAGGTCGTGATGGCGCCGGACACAAGGTCAGGAAAGCCAAAACATTAATTAATTGAAATAACTTTCCAGTTTTAACATTTTTGAAATCGTTACCTTTTCTTGCATTTCATAATCAAATAAATAAATTTTAGTAAAAATTAAATACGACAGCACATCAATTTAGTTTAATGAAATAAATCCCAACACGTCCCCAAAACCCGGTGTCACAAGTACATGAGCAATTTCTATGAATTTTACAAATACTACAAAGCTTGTCCGAAATACGACTGGACTAGGAAATTATAAATGAAACAGATACAGTATGAAGGTGACTCTGTCAGCTGCGGATCGCCTCCGGAAGATGCAGCTCGCCTAAGTCTCTGAATCCTCCACATTGCTATGAAAGTACCTGTGCAATAAAATACACATCAAGTGTAGCATGAGTACAAAAATAACGTGTAGTCAGTAAGTCGCCCGCCTAACCTTAGAGAGGTAGTGACGAGGGGGAAAATTAGACTCTTACTAAGGTTCGACAATACAACATATGATAGAATACAATGAAATACATTATACATGTAAGATAGTGAGCAACGAGTACATATCAAGTACAGAAATCCAGGTAACCACTGAGAATAATCAATAATGTACACTTTTATTTTTTCCAAATACATGTCAAGCCAATACTAATAGAATAGTTCCAAATAGTCATGCGCACACAAGGGTAAGACAACCGGCCAGAGTCATAAGATAGTCAACCTCTCTATGCACTGCCGAAGGGTCGATCGGCCCATCCCAAAAGTGCATCTCTCAACCTTTCTATGCACTACTGAAGGATCGATCGGCCCGTCCCTAAAGTGCATCTCTCAACCTCTCTATGCACTGCCGAAGGATCGATCGGCCCGTCCCAAAAGTGCATCTCTCAATCTCTCTATGCACCGTCAAAGGATCGATCGGCCCGTCCCAAAAGTGAGGCTCTCAATCTCTTTATGCACTGCCGAAGGATCGATCGGCACGTCCCAAAAGTGCAGCTCTCAATCTCTCTATGCACTACCGAAGGATCGACCGACCCGTCCAAAAAGTGCACCTCTCAATATAATACGGCTAGCCTGCTCGCGAATCATGCATGCGACTCAGGTGCTCATAAGAATACATACACAAATACATGGTCTTCCTGCTCGCGAATCATGCATGCGACTCAGGTGCTCATAAGAATACATACACAAATACATGGTCTTCCTGCTCGCGAATCACTCAAGCGACTCAGACATCCAAAGTTACACATATCCACATAATAAATTCGTATTTTATCAAGAAAACCTTTTTTCTCAGGAAATTGGTAAAGTCTTTATTAAAAGAAACATGAAATATAGGTTTTGAAATCTTTCTTTTTGGAACTCATTTGTCCAATTTAGTAACACTCCATAATACAACCCAGTCCAGGTTCACATATATATTCACATCGGAAATAATTCTCTTTTGAGAAGGTTAACAATATGAACTCTAGTTGTCTTTTAAACTTTCAATCAAGTTTTTGGTCATATTAGTAGTTTAATATTACAAGCAGGGTTACAGGTACACACATAAATCATGCTAGTGGGTCCTAGGCTACCCGGACATGGCATAATAGTAGCTACGCACGGACTCCCGTCACCTCGTGCATATGTAGCCCCCGAAGATAATATCATATACTGAATTAATTCACCTAGGAGGACTATTCACCCTCACAAAGTTATAAATGAAACTTACTTCGTGTTGAATCTACCTCTCGGACCAAGGATGCGCTCGAAACTCCAAACTCTACACCCGAGGACTCGTAACTAGCCAAATATTGTTCAATTATATCAATTCATGCTCAAAGTAAGGAAATTAACCTATTTATTCAATAAATTCAACATTCTTGAAGAATTTCCAATATTCAACTCCAGGCCCGCACGCTCGAATTTCGAAAATTCTCGAAGGAATCACTCACCCATATCCTAAGGATCGTTAATATACGATTTCTACTTAAATGCATAACAATAAATGAGTAATTCATCAAATTCCTTAAGAACCATAAATTACTACCCAAATTTTGATTTCTCTGTGGAAATCCTTAGATGCTAGGACGAAATCTTGTAAAAAGATGTTAAGGAGTGAAGAAAATGAGTTAGAAATCACTTACCAACATTTTGGAGAAAAAAAAGTGTTTGAAAAATCGCCTCGTATGTATTTGGGGTCTTGAAAAATGAAAAATAACTGAAAATACCACTTATTTATACTCCTCTCAGGACCCCCATCGCGGTCAGCAAAAAAGGTACTGCGGTCGCGCTAGCAAAAGCCAAGAAAAGCTGAAGAAAACCAAGAAATATGACTGCAGTGACCTGCTTTAGTATTTTGGCCATAACTTTCTCTACAGATGTCCAAATTATGATTTCTTTATCTTTCTGGAAACTATACACGAAGGGATACAACTATCATTTTTTGGATCATCTCAATGTTCCTTGTAGATCAAAAGATATACGCCTCCGAAGTAGAACCAATGGCCCAACTCTTCCACCGCGGACCGCGAAAACACGTCTGCGGCCGCGAAGCCCCCACCGCAGCCAGCACAAAAAGGACCGCGGACCGCGGTGGTGGGTTCAGAAATTTGACTTCTCTTACATGCAACAACTATATATTAAGCCTAAGGACATCCCGGGACTTACCCGGAACTCATCCGAGCCCTTGGAACTTCAAACCGAACGTACCAACAAGTCCCAAATCATCCCACGGACTTGATCGAGCCTTCAGAACACCCAAAACAATGCTAAAACTCAGAATCACACCTCAAAATCCCTAAAATCAAACTTAAGAACTTTAAGTTCTTGAATTCGATAACAATGTGCCGAACCGACCTATACTACTCGGAATGACATCAAATTTTGCGAGCAAGTCAAATTCGACATTACGGACCTGCTCCTACTTCCAGAATCGCATTCCGACCCCGATATCAAATTTTCACTTCCGGTCGGATTCTTAAAAAAAAAAAACCCTTCAAATTTCTAACTTTAGCCAAATGACTTTAAAATAACCTACAGACATCTGAATTCACTTTCGATCGTGCTCCCAACTCTAGAATCATCGTACGAAGATATTCCCGGACTCGGAAACACAAACAGACATCTGTAACACTGAAAGGCCTTCCAACCCAAACTTATGAAATTTCTTCTAAAATGATAAATTCCGCAATATACGCCGAAACGCTCCCGGGTCATCCAAAACCCGATCCGTACATACACCCAAGTCCGAAATCATCATATGAACCTGCTGGAACCTTCAGATCCTGGCTTTGAGGTCCTTTGCTCAAAATTCCAATCATAATCAATTTCTTCAACTTAAGGCTTCCGAAATGAGAAGTTTCCTTCCAATTTGACCCCGAACTTCCTGAATTTCAACTCCGACCATACGCACAAGCCATAATACCTGAAATGAAGTTTTTCATGACTTCCAACCACTGATTGACGCGCTAGAGCTCAAAACGACCGGTCGGATCGTTGCAATAATTATTTTACGTGAGCATTGTATTAAAATTCTTAGCCGTAATCATAACAGTATCATTTTTAAATAATTTTGAAAAAGCAGTGAAATATACTACTTTATCATTTTCTCCTATTTGAAAAGATTGTTGTGGTGGAAAAACTGATTTAGTGACTTCTCCACTAGTGAGCTTATAATCTCTTTCTAATACCGAAATATAATTATGCACATGTTTGGACATAAACCATGGAACAAAATAAATTACCTTATTTTTCTTGCTTATGTCATTATAAAGATCATTTCTAAATAAAGTTATTAACTCATTATTAATGTTATCAAAAAACCATTTTTTAAAAAGTTCCCATCTGGGCTTTTTAAATTCTTCACACATCGTTTTTCTTGCCGGTTAACCCGGACTAAAATCTATTTGGTTTTTATCCATTTAAACCATTTGAAAAATCTATTTCGGATGCAGTTGGACCAAGGTCTAAGTTAAGATCTCACTTAACCTTAACAATATTATCCTGACAAATTCTTCTATTATCAACTCTATTATTTTCTCTAATTTGTGATGTGGATGCTCTAGATGGAAAATCTACCACATAATCAATTGGAGAGATATAAGAATAGTTTTATCTAGTTAATCTAGATGATAAACTGATATTATCGGTTAGAACGGGTTCATTGAACCTGACTTTAATTGTTCCACTGAGGTTTGTTCTATTTCTGTTACCTCAGTATTACCAGTGTTTTGAGGAGCTATTGCTTCCTCTATGACCCAATCTTTGGGAAAGTCTATTTCATCCAATTTAATAGGTCTTCTGGTAGTAACTTTTGATCTACCAAATTAGTTTCTATAAGAATAGTTTCATTTTTGAAATCCATAATTTTGCACATAGGATTCAAAGTATATAGAGTCTTATAATAAATTCTATAACAGATGCATATTACTTTTGTACAAGGTAAATAATTGTAACCATGTAATTTAATGCTAAGTATTAAAGGATTCAAAGAATTCTCATCATTTAAAGAAATTTGCAAATTTTGATAAGCATTAAAGTAAACTGGGCCACAAGCCAAACTGGTTTGCACAATCCCTATTAGAGACTATTTCCAGTTTTGATTTATGTCGTATCTAAGAGCTGCTATAAAGCTTTCAGGTAAACCTCTTAAAGTAAGTGGCCTAAAAGAAACTTGTATTAAACCTATATGAATAAATCTTTGTGTTTTCCAATAAGGGGCTAAATCACTTTCTGATAATAATCTAAAAGTGGCATGGTCACTATCTACAATGATGGTTTCTTTAGTAGTTTTAACTACTTGTTTTAATCCTATTTTTTTAAGGTTCCTAACTAGTATATTAACTTAGGTTTGACTAATAGTATAGTCCACTTATTAAGAAGATCTAATTGTTGGGGTAATTTATATTCTTCTTTCCTACTGTTTTAACAATAATCTTCCTCCTAATGATATTCCTTAAGAAAATAATGTTAAACTTAGCGCCTAGTACTATCTACATGGCTCTGATACCAATTGTTCAAGATTTGAGTATTGAGAATAATAATCTCAAGAAATAAGTATCAGAGTTAAAGGCTTCTAATATAGCCTTGGATGAAATAATTTTTAAGTTAGAAAATTCTGACACTGAGATCAGAAGAGAATTCAGTACTAATATTACTGAAAAAGATATTGGTGCAGGTACATCTGAAGGCAAAGCTATTAGTAAATTACTAGGAACTATCGATTATGCAGATGATGAATTTTTGCAAAAAATTCAGTATTTTACTACTCAAAAGTTTTTAATAAAAATAACTCTTTTAATAAATATAGTTTTAAAAGATAATTTACTGCTTAATTTGATAGTGGAGCAGATTTGAACTGTATAAAAGAAAGAGTAATATTGTAACGACCCGGCCAATCATTTCAAGAGTTATAGCCTAGATTCCCCCATTTCTACGTCTTTATGTGCTATTCAACGGTATTGTGTTGTGTCGGGTCGGTTGGTTCAGGTTTCGGAGCGGAATGAGACACTTAGTCTCCTATTTAGAAGTTTAAGTTGGAAAAAATTAACTAGATGTTGACTTATGTGTAAATGATCTCAAATTTGGATTTTTATGGTTCGGTTAGCTCCGTTAGTTGATTTTGGACTTTGAAGCGTGTTCGGAATGTGATTTGGAGGTCCGTGGTAGAATTAGGCTTGAATTAGAAAAATTGGAAATTTGGTGATTTCCGATCGGTAGTGGAAAATTTGATATCGGATTCAGAATGGAATTCCGGGAGTGTAAGTATGTTCGTAGTGTCATTTGTGACGTGTGTGCAAAATTTGAGGTCATTCAGACGTGGTTTGGTAGGTTTCGACGTCGTTTGCAGAATTTGGAAGTTTTGAAGTTCTTAGGCTTGAATCCGAGGGTGATTTGGTGTTTTGATGTTGTTTTGAGTAATTCGAAGGTGCGACTAAGTTCGTATGATATTTTGGGACTTGATGGTATGTTTGGTTGAGGTCCCGGGGGCCTCAGGCGAGTTCCAGGTGGTTAACGGATCATTTTTGGCTTTTTGAGGATGGTTGATAGCTGGTGGTATTTTCTTCTGGTTTCCTCATACGCAATCACAGGAGTATGTTCCCGATCGCGTAAGCTTAATTGGGGAATAGGTAAAGTTGTTCTACGCGATCGCAGATCTAGGGTCGTAATTGTGTACGTGTGTGAGGTAGTGCTTTGGAAATGAGTGGCTAGTGTCCCGTTAGCGTAGGTGTAATAGAGCTGATGAGGAGCTGAGGTGATTGCTCCACGTGATCGCATGAGGCAGGTTGCAAATATCACGACCCAAATTCTAATCTAGGTCACGATGGTGCCCAACAACGATTCTAGGTAAGCCAACACAATTCATCTAGTGAGTCCTCTTTAATTTATAAGACCCATTTCTAACCATAACTAAATTTCATCCACTAAGCATGTGAAAATAGCAAATATCAAAGGAAAATTTAATTGAAATGATCAAAAGAAGCAGAATTTACATAATTACATCCCCAAAAGAATGGTCTACCAATGTGTGTGCCAAGAACTAGTGTCACAGGTATACGCGCATCTAGTAGAATGAACAAAAGAATACATCTACCCTACTGTCTGAAATAGAATAGACAGAATAAGCAAAAGGAAAAAGACTCCAACATGCTGCTGAACGGCATCAAGAGAAACAACTCACCGTGGAACCTCTGCCTCAGAACCTGTACAATTAAGTATAGAAGCGTAGCATGAGTACATAAACATTATGTACCCAGTAAGTATCCAGTCTAACCTCGAAGAAGTAGTGACGAGGGGTCAACTTGACACTTAATAAGGCCAAACAATATACTTAAGCATGTTACTAAGCATGGATATCAAGGATAAATAGCAGAAAAATAACAGGAAACCACAAGCTTTTCTATAATTACAAAAGTACACAAATCCTTGTCATTTCATTTGACAATTTATATTCCAGGGCATTTAAAGAGTCTAAAAATCATGGGGATTTACCAAACAGATAGCATACACATATATTGCCGAGGACGTACGACCCAATCCAACAAAATAATAAACGTGCAATGCCGAAGGGTCGAACGACGCAAACTATAGATGCATCTATTAACCTGCCGAGGCGAACAGCCTGCTCCCATGAGAGTGTTGGAAGGATTCACTTCACTCGTGGAATATAATTGCGAAGCGGTCAATCATAAACATAATATATTTGTCTCCTTCCTCAATTCCTTTAAAAAAATAATAATTTACTTGAAACATTCAAATTCTTAGGATCTTGAAATGAATTCCACCCAATACAATTAGTGCATGAAGTAAATAAATAGTGTTCACAAAGCATGGTGTGAACCTATGACATAACAAGAATAGTCACCATGTACGGACTCTCGTCACCTCGTGCATACAAATTCCCCCAAAATTTATTCATATATCATATAAGTTCACCTATGGGGAGATTTCCCTCTTACAAGGTTAGAAAGGAAACTTACCTTGTCCTAAGGCTTACTCCCAAACTCAAGAATGCGTTCACGCCCTCAAACCGGAGCAGAACGATCCAAACCTATTCAAATAGGGTAAAAACTAGTCAATATAGGCTCAAAAGATCATACTTCCACTATTAGAGTGATTTCCCATTCCAAATCACTAGATTCCTAAAATCCACCCCTGGGCACACGTGCCTGGATTCCGAAATTTTTTAACGAAAATCGTTACCCATAACCTTAGGATCAAGAATATGTGATTTTTACTAGATTCCATAACAAATTTCGTAGTAAAACTCCATTTTTATCAAAACCCTAGGTTTTCATCTAAACTATTGATTTTCACTAATCCTTGCATGTTAATCTACCCATAATCTATGTATTTAACTCATGTTGTATAGAAATTACTGACATCAAAGAGTTAGGTGAAAGTCTCATCCCAAAAGCTCTGAAAATCGCCTAAGTGTAGAAGTGAAATGAAATAAATGGCCTAAGTTCCGTTTTTTAAAAGCTGTGTCCAGGCTTCTGCTGTCGCATTTGCGACATCAGGTTCGCAAATGCGAAGTCGTAAATGCGACAATATCATCGCAAATGCGAACCTGGGGTCTCTTCTGCTGGTCCACAAATGTGAACACAATTTAGCAAATGCGACCACTGCCCAGCTCAGGCTTCTTCTATTTTGCGAAGCCTACATCGAAATTGCGAGTTTGCAAATGCAAACAAATCCTCGCATTTGCGAGGCCTGCAACAGCAGCACTGAACACCAGAACAATTGGAGTGTTTTCACTCCTAACGGATGTCTGAAACTCACGCGAGCCCTCGGGGCTCCACTCCGAATACTCACACAAGTCCAACAACACTATACGAACTTGCTCGCGTGATCAGAACACCGAAATAACATACAAAAATTAGAATTACACCCTAAAACCATTTGGATCAAACTTAAAAACTTTAAGTTCTTCAATCTACTTCCAACGTGCCGAAACGTACTTATACTACTCTGATTGATACCAAATATTGCGTGCAAATCACAAATGACATTACAGAACTATTCCCGATCTCAGAATTCTTTTTGGGACCTCGATATCCTCAAAACACGTTCTGAACCTCAACTATTGAAATTCAAGAATCTTAGTTTGCTATTTGGTGCCGAAACGCTCCCGGGTTATCAAAAACCCGTTCCGAACATACACCCAAGTTCGAAATCGACATACGAACCTATTGGAATCTTCAAATTCCGATTCTGACATCGTTTACTCAAAATGTTGACCGAAGTCAATCTTGGCCTTCTAAGCCAACCTTAAGGAACCAAGTTCTCCGATTCCAACCCAAACCCTTCCAAATCCCAAACCAACCATTACCGCAAGTCATAAATCAATAAAATCAAGTACGAGAAGTCTTATTTAGGGGGTTCTAGGAAGCAAAATGATTGGTCGGGTCGTTACATTCTCCACCTCTTAAATAAACGTTCATCCTCGAACGGGTCTAGAATCATACCTGGAGTGTTGAACAAGTATGCATATCTGCTCCGCATGTCCTCCTCGGACTCCCAAGTCGCCTCCTCGGCTGGTTGGCCCCTCCACTGGACCTTCAAGGCGGAAACCCTCTAAGACCTCAATTGGCGCTCCTTCCTATCAATAATAGCAACTGGTTCTTCCTCGTAGCCCAACCTCTCGTCTAGCTGAATGGTACTGAAGTCTAACACATGATACAAGCCGGTGTGGTACCTCCGGAGCATAGATACATGAAAAACTGGATGGACACTGGTAAGCTGGGAGGTAGAGAAAGCTCAAAAGCAACCTCCCCAACTTGCCTCAACACCTCAAATGGGCCTATAAAACTTAGGCTCAACTTTCCCGTCTTCCCGACGTCATAATACCCTTCATCGGCGAGACTTTCAAGAGAACCTTCTCGCCGACCATAAATGATACATCACGCACTTCCTCATCCGCGTAACTCTTCTGTCTGGACTGTGCCGTGCGAAGCCTCTCCTGAATCAACTTTACCTTTTCTAGGGCATCCTTTACTAAACCGGTACCGTACAACTTAGCCTTGCCAGGCTCAAACCACCCGACAGGGGAACGACACTGCCGTCCATATAAACCCTCAAATGGAGCCATCTCAATGCTGGACTGATAGTTGTTGTTGTAAGCAAACTTGGCCAAGGGCTAGAACCGATCCCACTGCCCTCCTAAGTCAATCACACATGCCCTGAGCATGTCCTCCAATATCTGAACTAACCGTTCTAACTGCCCGTCGGTGTGAGGATGAAATGCTGTGCTGAGCTCTACACGGGTGCCCAACTCACTCTGTACGGCTCTCTAGAAATGTGAGGTGAATTGAGGACCTCTATTTGATATGATGGACATGGGCATACCGTGCAACCAAACTATCTCCCGAATGTAGATATGGGACAACCTCTCTGAAGTATAAGTAGTGGCTACAGGAATGAAGTGTGCCGACTTGGTCAACCTATCGACAATAACCCAAACCGCATCAAACTTCCGCAAGGTCCGCGACAACCCAACTACGAAGTGCATAGTGATGCGCTCCCATTTCCATTCAGGTATAGGCACATGCTGGAGTAGTCCTCCTGGCCTCTGGTGCTCATACATAACTCGTTGGCAATTTAGACATCTGGCCACATACTCCACTATGTCTTTCTTCATCAGCCGCCACCAGTAGTCCTGCCTCAAGTCACGATACATCTTTGTAGCACCTGGGTGAATAGAATACCGCAAACTGTGTGCCTCTTCTAGAATCCTCTCCCTCAGGACATCAACAATAGGAACACATAGGCGACCCTGAAGTCGCAGAACACCATCCTCGCCAATAGAAACCTCCTTGGCACCACCATGTAGTACCGTCTCTCTGAGAACTACCAAGTGCGGATCATCAAACTACGGAGCCTTGATCTGCCCCATTAATGAAGATTGAGAAACAACACACGCAAGAACTCGACTGGGCTCTGAAATGTCCAACCTCACAAGCCTGTTAGCCAAGGACTGAATGTCCAAGGCTAGTGGACTCTCCTCCGCTGAAATGAATGTCAAGCTACCCATACTCTCCGCCTTCTTGCTTAAGGCGTCTGCAACCACATTCGCCTTGCCGGGATGATAAAGAATGGTGATGTCATAATATTTCAATAATTCCAATCACCTACGCTGCCTCAAATTAAGATACCTTTGCTTGAACAAGTGTTGTAAACTGCGGTGGTCTATATAAACCTCACAAGCCACTCCATACAAGTAATGCCTCCAAATCTTAAGAGCATGAACAATCGCTACCAACTCAAAATTTTGCACAGGGTAGTTCTTCTCATGAATCTTTAGCTAATGTAAAGCATATGCAATAACTCGTTCCTCCTGCATCAATACACATCCTAAGCCAATGCGAGAAGCGTCACAATAAACTGTATACATCCATGAACCGGAAGGCAACACTAGAACTGGTGTTGTGGTCAAAGTTGTCTTGAGCTTCTGGAAGCTCGCTTCACACTTGTCGGACAATCGTAATGGGGAACTCTAGTTAGAAGGGATGCAATGGATGAAAATCCCTCCACAAACCGACTATAATAACCTGCCAATCCCAAGAAACTCCTTATCTGGTCACTGAAACGGGATGTGGCCAACTCTGAACTTCCTCAATCTTCATAGGATCCACCTTGATACCCTCTCCGGATACCACATGCCCCAAGAATGCTATAGAATCTAACCAAAACTCACACTTGGAGAACTTAGCATACAACTTTTGTTCCCGCAAGGTCTGGAGCACTACTCGCAAATGCTGCTTGTGCTCCCCAAGGCTACGTGAGTAGATAAAGATGTCATCATTGAAGACAATGACAAAAGAATCAATATAAGGCTTGAACACCCTGTTCATTAAATCCATAAACGATGTTGGGGCATTAGTCAAGCCAAATGACATCACCAGGAACTCATAATGACCTTATCTAGTACGGAAGGCAGTCTTCGGAACATCCGAGTCCCAAATCCTCAGCTGATTGTACCCTGATCTCAAGTCAATATTGGAAAACACCCTAGCACCCTGCAACATGTCAAACAAATCATCGATGTGTGGAAACATATACTTGTTCTTGATGGTAACTTTGTTCAACTGGCGGTAGTCAATACACATCCGCATAGTCCCATCCTTCTTATTCACAAATAACACTGAAGCACCCCAAGGCGACACACTAGGTCTGATAAATCCCTTAGCTAGCAATCCTCGAGTTGTTCTTTCAATTCCTTCAGAGCCATATGGTATGGTGTAATAGATATAGGCTGGGTTCCTGGGGCTAAGTCAATGCAAAAATCAATATCACGATCTGGTGGCATGCTTGAAAAGTCTGAAGGAAACACATCAACAAACTCTCGAACCACTGGTACTTAATCAATCATTGGAGACTCTGTGGTGGTGTCCCGCCCATAAGCAAGATAAGCCAAACAACTATTCTCGACCATGCGTCGAGCCTTCAGAAAAGAAACAACCCGACTAGTTGCACTAACTGAGGAACCTCTCCACTCCAATATCAGCAATCAGGCATGGCTAAAATAACAGTCTTAGCATGGAAATCTAGGATTTCATGATAAGGAGATAACCAATCCATGCCCAGGATGACCTCAAAATCAGTCATATCAAGTAACAAGAGGTCTGTTGTGGTCTCGAACCCACAAAATGTGACCACATAGGACCGATCGATCCGGTCCACAACCAGAGAATCTCCCACAGGAGTGGACACACAATTATGAGTACCCAAAGACTCACGAGGAACATCCAAGAAACGAGCAAAATGAGATGATACATATGAATAGGTAGACCCTGGATCAAATAATACTACAGCCTCCATACCGTAGATGGAGATAATACATGTGATAACTGCAGGCCAATGCATCTGGTCTAGCCGAAAAAGCTTAGAGTCTTGTTGGAGCGCCGGCTGGTTTCCCTCCACCTGTTTGAACAGAAGCTGACTGCACTCCCCCTGCCTAGCCTCCGCCTCTAGGAAGACCCCTACCAACCCTCCTCCACCTCTGGGTGGCCAGAGCGCTGGTGCTGAAACCATAGGCTGATGACCCTACTGTACTGCCTTGCCCCGAAGCCTGGGGAAAAACCTCTTCATGTAACCTGGATCCCTGCACTCGTAACAACCTCTCGGCACCATAGACTGCTGCCCTAAAGACTGGCCCTGGAGGCCGAAATAACCACTGGAAGAATCCTGAATGGCTGGGGGACGATATGAACTCTCTAGCATGGCACTGAAATAGGCACTGGAAGAACCCTTATGACTAGAATACCCGCTTGAGGAACCCTGAATAGTTGGTGGGTGATAAGAACTCTCCGGCATCGCACTGAAATAAGTCCTTACTGGAGCACCTCGAGGAGGTGGTGGTGGTGCTGAATATGGGGGCCTACTGGGCTGGCCCCTCCCAAACTGACCTCTGCCCAAGCCGTAGCATCTCTAAAATCTCTAGAAAATCGAGCCCTCTTATCCTGCTGTCCCTGCTATCTACTGCTCAGACGGTAGCCCTCAATCCTACAAGTGATCTTCGCCACTAGCTGATAAGGAGTCCCCATCTCCATCTCTCGGGCCATGTGGGCCCTAATACCCGAGTGCAACCCTGCTACAAACCTTTGCAATCTCTCTGCGTCAGTAAGAAGTATCATAAGTGCATGACAAGACAACTTATAAAACCTCGACTCGTAGTCAGTCACTGTCATCTGGCCCTGTTCAAGCTGCTTGAATTGATACCACAGCTCTTCCCTCTTAGAGGGTGGAATATACCTGTCCAGGAATAGCTGGGTGACATTCTCCCAAGTGATGGGGGGAGAATCCACTGTCCTTCCAAGAACACAAGCTACCACCATCTACGGGCCCTGCCCTATAGCTGGAAAGTAGTGAAGTCAACCCCATGAGACTCCAGTATCCGCATATTGTGCAGTATGTCCCTACACCTATCAATAAAATCCTGAGCATCCTCATGATGCTCACCCCCAAAGATATGAGGGTGAAGTCTAGTCCATCTGTCTAATATCTTCTGCGGATCGCCGTCCGCATTTGGTCGGGGCTCAGGTTCCACTGCTGCAACTGGCTGGGCCCGCCCACGGTTAGGGTACCCGGAGTCTGATAAACCGTTGCTGCATGTCTTGGGGCTGGGCAGTAGGGGTCTATGCTCCCACTCCACTCCCACCTGAGATGTGGCCGGGTCCTCTGGAAACAAACCATCCTGGGTCATAGTGTCCATGAACTGCATCATACGGCCCATGAGCTCCTGAAAGCCTGGCACTGTCATGAAATCCACCGGAGCGGGATCTGTTGTGGGCACCTTGCCCTTCTTCTCAATGATAGGATCCTCTACTGGATCCGCTGGTGGTGCAACTGGGGAAGCTCTGGGATGCCCTCGCCCCCTACTTCGGGTCGGTGCCCTTCCTCGGCCTCTAGTGACGGGGGGAGCGGCCACTCCCGGATCTGGAACGTTGGTTATACGTGTCCTCTCCATCTGTGAGAGAATAGAAGAGTGAAATTTAGTACACCATCAACTGCACGATAGAAGATGAATGAAGAGAAAATTCCTAACACCCTATAGCCTCCCGAAGATAAATATAGACGTCTCTGTACCGATCCACAGGACTCTATTAGGTTTGCCCATTACTTGTGAGACCTACGTTAACCTAGTGCTCTGATACCATGTTGTCATGACTCAAATTCTAATTTAGGTCGTGATGGCGCCCAACACCGATGCTAGGCAAGCCAACACAATTCATCTAGTGAGTCCCGGTTAATTTATAAGACCCATTTCTAACCATACCTAAATTTCATTCACTAAGCATGTGAAAACAACAAATATCAAAGGATAAATTAATTGAAATGATCAAAAGAAGCCGAATTTACATAATTACATCCCCAAAAGAATGGTCTACCAATGTGTGTGCCAGGAACTAGTGTCACAAGTATACGTGCATCTAGTAGAATGAACAAAAGAATACATCTACCCTACTAACTGAAATAGAATAAGCAAAAGGAAAATGACTCCAACGTGCTACTAAACGACATCAAGAGAAGCAGCTCACCGTGGAACCTCTGCCTCAGAACCTGTATAATTAAGTACAGAAGCGTAGCATGAGTACATAAACATTATGTACCAGTAACTATCAAGTCTAACCTCGAAGAAGTAGTGACGAGGGGTCAACTTGAAACTTACTAGGGCCAAACAATATACTTAAGCATGTGACTAAGCATGGATATCAAGGCTAAATAGCAGAAAAATAACAGGAAACCACAAGCTTTTCTATAATTACAAAAGTACGTAAATCCTTGTCATTTCATTTGATAATTTATATTCCATGGCATTTAAACAGTCTAAAAATCAAGGGAATTTTCCAAACAGATAGAGTGCACATATATTGCCGAGGACGTATGGCCCGATCCAACAAAATAATAAATGTGCAATGCTGAAGGGTCGAACGACGCGAACTATAGATGCATCTATTAACCTGCCGAGGCGAACGACCGCTCCTATGAGAGTGTTGGAAGTAATCACTCCGCTCGCAGAATATAATTGCGAAGCGGTCAAACATAAATACAATATATTTTTCTCCTTCCTCAATTCTTTAAAAAAAAATAATTTACTTGAAACTTTCAAATTCTTAGGATCTTGAAATAAAATCCACCCAATAAAATTAGCGCATGAAGTAAATAAATAGTATTCATAAAGTGCTGTGTGCACCTATGACATAACAAGAATAGTCACCATGTACGGACTCTCGTCACCTCATGCGTACAAAGTCCTCCAAAATTTATTCATATATCATATAAGTTCACCTATGGGGAGATTTCCCTCTTACAAGGTTAGAAAGGAAACTTACCTTCTCCCAAGGCTTACTCCCAAACTCAAGAATGCATTCACGCCCTCAAACCGGAGCCAAACAATCCAAAACTATTCAAATATGGTAAAAACTAGTCAATATAGGCTCAAAAGATCATACTTCCACTATTAAAGTGATTTAGCATCCCATATCACAAGATTCCTAAAATCCACCCCCAGTAACACGTGACAGGATTCCAGAAAATTTAAAAGAAAATCGTTATCCATAAACTTAGGATCAAGAATATGTGATTTTTACTAGATTCCATAGCAAATTTCGTTGTAGAACTCCATTTTTATCAAAACCCTAGGTTTTCATCTAAACTCTTGATTTTCACTAATCCTTGAATGTTAATCTACCCATAATCTATGTATTTAACTCATGTTGTATAGAAATTACTTACCTAAAAGTGTTAGGTGAAAATCTCCTCCGAAAAGCTCTGAAAATCGCCTAAGTGTAGAAGTGAAATGAAATAAATGGCCTAAGTCCCATTTTTTAAAAGTTGTTTCTATGCCTCTGATGTCACATTTGCGACATAAGGTTCACAAATGCGAAGTCGCGAATGCGAAAATATCATCGCAAATGCGAACTTGGGCTCTCTGCTGCTGGGTTCGCAAATGCGAACAATATGTCGCAAATGCGACTGCTGCCCATCACAGGCTTCTTCGATTTTGCGAAGCCTTCATCGAAATTGCAAGTTCTCAAATGCGAACAAATCCTCGCATTTGCGAGGCCTACAACAACAGCCCAGAACACCAGCACAACTGGAGTGTATTCACTCCTAACGCACGTGTGAAACTCACCCGAGCCCTCAGGGCTCCACTCCGAATACTCACACAAGTCCAACAACACTATAAAAACTTGCTCGCGTGATCAGAACACTGAAATAACATCAAAAACTAAGAATTACACCCTAAAACTATTTGGATCAAACTTAAGAACTTTAAGTTCTTCATTCTACTTCGAACGTGCCGAAACGTACTTATACTACTCGGATTGATACCAAATTTTGCGTACAAGTCATAAATGACATTCTAGAACTATTTCCAGTCTTGAAATTCCATTTAGAACTCGATATCCTCAAAACACGTTCCAAACCTCAATTATAGAACTTCAAGAATCTTAGTTCGCTATTTGGCACCGAAACGCTCTCGGGTCATCCAAAACCTATTCCAAACATACACCCAAGTCCGAAACCAGCATATGTATCTATTGGAAACTTGAAATCCTGATTCTGACGTCGTTTACTAAAAATATTGACTGAAGTCAAACTTGGCCTTCTAAGCCAACCTTAAGGAACCAAGTGTTCCGATTCCAACCCAAACCCTTCTAAATCACGAACCAACCATCCCCGCAAATCATAAATCAATAAAATCAAGTACGGGAATTCTTATTTAAGGGTACGGGCTTCTAGGAAGCAAAAATGACCAATCGGGTTGTTACAACAAACTCGTAGGTTTGTGTGGGAGAGGTTCGCGAAAGTGTGGTGATTTCCGTGTTCGCATAGAGTAAATATGTGGGGCAGCCTGTTTGTGCTTCGCGATCACAAGGCTATTTTCACGATCACGATGAAGGTACCTTGGCAGATTTAAAAGATTCAAATTGAGGGTTTCAAGTTTATATCATAAAATATAAGTGGGAGCTTGGTAGAAGGCGATTCTTGGAGAGATTCTTATGTGGGTATTTGGTGTAAGTGATTTCTATCTAATTTTTGCCAAATTCCATGATTATGCCTTTAATTTCATCCTTTAGTTTGTGATTTGGGGTGAAAAATTGGGGAAAATGAGGAAGAATTCTTGAGTTGGATTTTAGGGGTTTTGAATGGGATATTGTTATCAGATTCGAGCAAATTTGGTATGGTTAGACTTGTGAGTGAATGTGCTTTCAAGTTTTGTAGTTTTTCTCAGATTCTGATACGTGGGCCCGGGGCCGGGTTTGATCCCAATTCGGGATTTTGGGCTAATTTGATAGTTTTTCTTGTATAATTCATTCCATTAGCATATATTGATGGTAATATACTGATTTTCCTTAGATTTGGAGCATTTGGAGGCCGAGTCGCGAGGAAAGAGCATTGCGGGTTAGAGTTTTGACCGGTTTGAGGTAAGTAACGACTGTAAATCTAGTCCTCAGGGTATGAAACCCTAGATTTCGTATTATTTTGCTATTTTGGGGTGATACACATGCTAGGTGACGGGCGTGTGGGCGTGCACCGTTGGGGATTATGCCTTGGTGCGCCCCGAAGAACCGTAAAGTTGCGTATTTTGTTGAAACTGTATAATATCTTTGTGTTTTAGAAAGAGTTTCATTAAATTGGACTGAACGCCATGTTTGGGCCTTGTACCAGTACTGTTTGGACCCTCAGGGACCTTTTTCTTACTATGCTCTCACTGTTTTCTATTGGAAATCTATACTAAGTCATGATTAAACCTTTTTACTGCATAACTCAGTTTTATTACTCTGTTTTGATGCACATAAATATTATTTTGGGCTGAGTTCCATGTTTTTACTGAAATGCCCGAGTGGCTTGTGAGGTTTATGACTGAGTGAGGTCGAGGGACTGATTTGTGAGAATATTATGGGATCGGGCTGCACGACACAACATGTTTGAAATAGGTTGAGTCCCCGAGTGATTTATGCCATGATTTTGCTTGATATAGATCTTGGACTGAAGGAGCCCCTCCGGAGTCTGTACACACCCCTAGTGAGCATACTGAGTGCGAGTGTCGAGTGCCGAGTGTTGCATGATTGGGATGTATGATTGATGGTGAGGTATGCCCGAGTGGCTCTTTACGAGTGACTGTGAGGCTTGCCCGAGGGGCTATATACGAGCGATGTTTTGCCCGAGGGGCTGTTTATGATTTCATTATTTTCACTCGATTTGTATCGAGCCTCTGTTAAAACTATTGAAAATATCTTTAAATTTTTTCTCGTCAGAACTGCATTTTAAACGAGATGATTTGACTCAAATACTGATTTGAAAGCATGTTGTATCTTACAGAGATCTTATACTATGGACTTTATGTGTTTTAGTTCTCGTTACTATTGCTCAGCCTTTATTTATGGTTGTTACTTACTGAGTTGGTGTACTCACATTACTATACGCACCTTGTGTGCAGATTCATGTGTTCTCTAGACACGGTTGAGGCGGTAGGTTATTTCTGACGCAGATTCTCGTAGTTAGCAAGGTAGCTGCATGGCGATCGCAACCCTGCTTTCCTCCTCCTTTATATTCCATTAGCTGTACTCGATTAAATCCCAGACTATGTTAGTCTTGATGTTTACAGACAATTATAGTAGTTGCTCATGACTAGTGACACCCGATGTCGGGCCTTTATTTCCACATTTTCTTTGATTTGAAGTTCTTATTAAAGATTTATTGTTAAGTAGCTCGAAAGTTATTTTTGAAAATGAACATATCGGTTGTTTTGGTAATTATGTCGGCTTTCCTAATACCATGATAGGCGCAATCACGACTTGGTAGTTTGGGTCGTTACAAGTTGGTATCAGAGCCTAGGTTACATAGGTCTCACGAGTCTGAGCAAGTTTAGTAGAGTCTTGCGGATCGGTACGGAGACGTCTTTACTTATCTTCGATAGGTTGTGGAACCCTTAGGAAAAATCTCACATTCTTGAATTCTTGTCGTGCGAATCCATTAATTCAGCCTGAAGTGTGACTCTTTGAATTCCTTCCATGCATTTGAATGTGCACGTGAGCACTCGGTATCAGCTGTGCATTGACGACTTGTGCTTGAGGCTGGGTTTTGTCTGTGGCTTGAGTTCTGAGATTTTGATTGTGTGAGCATGTGCAATTATGACTTATTTGTCCATTTATGTCCTTATTGTTGGAATTTAGTGACTGGATGACTATGTGGTGATTATGATTGATGGTGATATGTGTTCAGATTGTTTGAATGTGACAGAAAGAGTTTGCTGGAGATGTAGCAAGAACTATTGGGTGTTTGACTTATATCTTGAGTTCACGTATGACCTCGAGTTGTGGGTGTATTGAAGGACCTCTCATACAGCTTAGTTGTGTTATGAGTTCTTGATGATGTCTGTTGGGATGACCAATGCCCCAGTAGCGTTCATGCATTTGATGAACCGTGTATTCCAGCCATATTTGGACTCCTTTGTTATTGTATTCATTGATGACATCCTGGTGCACTCTCGTATCTAGGAGGAGCATTCTCATCAATCGAGGATTTTATTACAAATATTGAGGGAGGATAATCTTTATGCAAAGTTCTCCAGGTGTGAATTTTGGCTCAGTTCAGTAGCATTCTTAGGGCACGTGGTGTCCAGTGAGGGTATTTAGGCGGATCCGAAGAAGATAGAGACAGTGCCGAGTTGGTCTATGCCGTCCTCAGCCATGGTTATTAGGATCTTTCTTGGGTTGTCAGGTTACTACCGTCGCTTTGTGGAAGGATTTTCATCTAGTGCTTCGCCCTTGACCAAATTGACCCAAAAAGGGGTGCTCCATTCAGGTGGTCGGGTGAGTGTGAGGAGAGCTTTCAGAAGCTAAAGACTGCTTTGACCATAACTCTAGTGTTCCAGTGTTGGTTTTGCCATCAACTTCAGGTTCTTATACCGCGTGTTGTGATGCCTCGAGGATTGACATTGTTTGTGTTTTAATGCGAGTGGAAGTGATTATGTAATAGCTATGATTTTGGAAGGTTATAGAGAGATATCTGTTTGAGGCTAAGCAGGCGGAGTTATCTCATGCGGGGTGTCCTGAGGTTGCGTGATCCTTATGTGATTTTGTAGCAAGTCCTCTTTTACTAGTAAATGATATATGTTGTAATTTGAGTTTAGATCGCTTGTGGAAGTTGGCATGACTATTATAATGGTTAATGCGAGATTTGCAAAGGATTTGAGATATTATATGGTTTGTGTTATATGAGCTTATGAAGTATTTGGTTGAATCTCACTGCGGTATTGTGGCAGTGATAGCGTATGGGCATTGTGAGTTATTGGTTGCCTTGATCTATGGCTTTGAGCCAAGTAGGGGAGTCTGCTAATGACAAGTTGATTGCACAATTATGTGTTGTATTAGTTTCAGTTCGAGGTATACTGTAGAATCAGTTATGACCTACAGAGGTGGAGTTTGATAATGAATCGAGTAATGGAAATATTTTGGATACAGGTTGTATTATACTCTATGGGTAAATGTGTTTTATCGAATGATTGAGGGTTATTTGTAAGGGAACTAGTGTGCGTGGAGTAAAAGATTGCTCGGTTTCTTAGAAGTGTGGATTACTTCCTGGGGTGTTGGTGTGCTAATGGGGGAACAAGGCATTCGGTCTGCTTGGTCAGTTTTGATGGATTAAAGGTTTATATGTAAAAATTGGGAATCTTCATGATGTGTATCTGACTAGAAATTGACATTTACATTGGAAGGCATAAAGGTTTGTAGTATTTCTAAATCTTTGTGGATTCTACATTTCGATCAGAAAAGGGAAAGAATAACTTAAATTCATAGAAAGTCTCTTTAGAGTAAGTGTTTGAGTTGTAGTACTTTTGGGGGGCTTAAGAGAATATTCAGCGGCTTATAAGCCTTAGGGCGGTGTGATTTTTTGCTAGGGTCTCGCGTGGTGAGTTTTGGTTGAGTATTTTGGTATTATGGCAAGGGGAAGAATCAATTTGAAGGTAACTTAGAAGGAACTCGGAAGAATAGGACAGCTTGGTCGTAGATTGGATCGGCATGGTAAGGAGTAATATCGGTTCTTTGGGTGCTTATCATGCGGTAAGGTTCTACGTGTGATTCGTGGCAATGCTCTTGGGTTTTAGCGACCTGCGTATCTTGGTTGAGTTAGAGGGACTCAGTCCTGACGGTTTGATTAAGTGCAAAGGGATTTTGGAGAGTTATTGATGGTCTCTACCATTATTTGAAGAGTATATTTCCTACTGATGCGTGGGGCATGTGGCGTATTTTTCTCCAGAATGGAATAAAATGGAAAGTTCTTAGCTAATTGAGTATGTAGTTTCTTGTGACTCAGAGTGGATTTTGAGATATATCGTATCTTTCATATAGTAGCGTAATGCGTGCTATGTGAGGTGTAGTATTTAGATTTGCGGGTGCAAGGTCACGATGCAGTTTTGAAATTTTAGGTAGCATGGACAATCTCATATGACTAGATAGATGATATTATTTCTAGGTATGGCTTGATGAAGGTCTAAGTGTCAGAAAGGGAACTGTGTTTTGATTTATGGATACTTCATTAATGTGGCAGCACTTTCCTAGTTGGTCGGCTGCGGATATTCAAATTTTGGACTTGTAACACATACGAATTATAAGGGTGTTCCTTGTGGTATGATTGTGTATCAGAGAAGTATTATCCATTCAGACGGCGGAGTTGAGATCGAATATGGTGATTTCTGTGCTCTATGGATTTGTAGACTGGGAACTCTAATGAGTAGATCCTTTCATAGTTGTGGGTTGTGGAGACATTTTTATAGCCAAGGTTAGTCAGAGGATAATGTGTGTTGTGATTCAGTCAATGTGGACCTTCCGAGGGTTATTTGTCTATTGTGGATGACCGGATTGATTTGGGGTTCATTAGTAGGCCCAATTGGGATAGGTGTTTTGCACCGAGTCGGATAGATTGGCTCCGTAGTGCTATTGTGAGGGACGTTCCATTCAGTTGTTGTTAGGATTATTTGTGTTCTGGAATGGTTTCTGAGTTACTATTCCCTCCTAGAAGGAGTTGTGATTTGTTGGTTTTAGGAACACATGGTGCGGTTCTATTGTGGTCTTATAGGAGAATTTGAGTGAGATAAGTAGTTGGGTATTGCAAGATTGAGGTGTATTGGTTTTTTTCTTTCAGGTTTTGTGTGGCATTGTATAGTTTGATTCTCTGTGGTTATGGTAATGCACTTTGAGTACTTGACGTCGATTTCGCGTGGTTATTGATTTGAACAAGGCGGAGCGAGGTATATAATATAGACCAATGTTTGGATGGGGGTCATGCCTTGCATCGATGTTATGTTGAGATATGATCCTTTTGTGTTTGATTCATGTGTTTTAGTTATGCACTGTGTGAGGAGTTCTTAACATTGCGTTGTGGTGATACCTGTTGTTCTTGCGGGATGGTTCTCTTGTTTGATGTCATTTTCCATGTTTGAGTACATTTGGAGTGGTTTCTTATTGGTGCCTGGACTGCACGGGTTGTGGCTTTAAGCTGTATTGATGTGTCATGTCACTAGAGAGATTGTGTGGATGAGAGGAGGTCATCAGACCTAGAACGGGTGCTATCGAATCTGGTTGCTATATAAATTTGAGGAAATCGATACTGATCGGCTTAGAAAGTTTGCCATAGTTCCTATCGAAGGAGAGGGAGTTCCACCACTTCTTGATCCCACGAAAGGTTATGGGTTTCTGTGTGTTTCCTTTATCATTGGCAGTATATGAAGGTGTTAGAACGGTTCTTTGTTTGATGATAGGTTGTTACCGGAATTGGGTTGTTCTGAGAAGCCACCGTGATTATAAATTATCGCTACGAGTGTTTTAATTATGTGGGATATCATGCGATTTCATCTTGATTTATGGATATGGTTGGATACATCTTGTTCAGACTTATACACTGTAGATACGACATTCTGATCTTATAAAAATTTCGGATGTGGAAATCTGGATTCTAAGGCTTGGGCTAGGTTTGATGAAGAAATTTTTATTGTGTTGTGTTATCAGACCTATAAGATAGGGTGACATGGGATCACCCCCGGGGTATGTGCGTGGTAAGGTTATTCGGCGATTTGATGGCTTTTGGAATAAGTTTGGGCACGTTCGAGAATGAACGTATGTTTAAGTAGGGGAGGATGTAACGATCCTGCCGGTCTTTTCCAGAGTTATAGCCCTGATTCCCCCATTTCTGCGCCTTTATATTCTATTTAGCGGTATTGTGTTGTGTCGGGTCGATTGGTTCGGGTTTCAGAGCGTAATGAGACACTTAGTCTCCTATTTAGAAGTTTAAGTTGGAAAAATCAACCAGATGTTGACTTATGTGTAAACGATCTCGGATTTAGATTTTTATGGTTCGGTTAGCTCCATTAGGTGATTTTGGACTTACGAGCGTGTTCGTAATGTGATTTGCAGGTCCGTGGTAGAATTAGGCTTGAATTGACGAAATTGGAAATTTGGTGATTTCCGATCGGTAGTGGAAATTTTGCTATCAGAGTCATAATGGAATTTCGGGAGTGGAATTAGGTTCGTAGTGTCATTTGTAACGTGTGTGAAACATTTGAGGCCATTCGGACGTGGTTTGGTAGGATTCGACGTCATTTGCGAAATTTGGAAGTTTAGAAGTTCTTAGGCTTGAATCCAAGGGTGGTTTGGTATTTTGATGTTGTTTTGAGTTATTCGAATGTGTAACTAAGTGCGAATGATGTTGTGGGACTTGATGGTATGTTTGATTGAGGTCCCGGGGGCCTCGGGCGAGTTCCGAGTGGTTAACGACATTTTTGGCTTATGGAAGATGGCTGCTAGTTGCTGGTGTTTTCTTCTGGTTTCCTCATACGCGATCACATGAGTATGTTCTCAATCGTGAAAGCTTAAGTGGGCCAGAGGTGAAGTGGTTCTATGCGATCGTGTACATGTGTGAGGTAGTTCTTCGCGAACGCGTGGCCTGTATCGCGTTCGCGTAGGACTAATATAGCCGATGAGGAGCTGGAGTAGAAAGGAGCATATAATAAGTCTTCTGTCATGTCCCCAAATCCTAAGCCGCCGGTGATGGCGCCTATCATGGAACTAGGTTAGCCAACCATTAGAGACTATCATAATATTTCATAATTTCCAAGACTAGTAGATTAAAACAGCAAAATGAGATAAACAATTTATACCCTACCCCAAAACCTGGAGCCAATTGTCATGAGCATCTAGGACTATAAATAGGAAATATTTCACACTAGAACAACTGGGATTCATGATTTTCAATTTTATAGTCCATATTTCAATTTACAATCAACTAGCCCAAAAATAATAGGCTAAAACTCAACATTCAACTCCAATAGGTTCTCAAAATTACTATTTAATATTTAAAAAGGATTCTTCAAGCCTTTAAGTTAATATTCGAATCAGTAATTGTGACTCAAATATTAGTTCAACGAACAAAATCCATTTGGGTGGTGAAATTAGATTTTTAACAAGTTTAAACATGTGGGTTTAAATTCCGAATTTGATTTTGAGAGAAATTTGGAGTGGGTGTTATTTAGACTTGTTAGAAATAGTATAAGGAGGTTGTATATAAAATTTGAAGTCATTTCATGGAGATTTGGACTGGTTTTGAATAAGATTGCAACTGAAAATCGTGGAAGAAGTTCGTCTACAGACGCTTGTATAAATGTGTATAAAAGTGTATAATACTGTATAAGATGTGTTTATACACTCATATACACCATTATACAAGATTATACATACTTATACAAAAAACTGACTTCGTCTTCTTCCTTGCGTCTTCTCTGAAATTTAATTCAAATCTTGCTCAAATCTTCTCCAAATCACTTCAAATTTAAATTTTAAAATTCTTTTGATATTTTCAATCAATTGGAATAACACCAAATCCAAAAAACTGAAAAAAAAAAACATTTTCAAAAGAAAAGCTTTGAATAGTCTTCAATGATGGACTTCTACTCTTCAATTTTCTTACATTGCAACTAGGTGACACAAGAGGAGAAGCAGAAAATATACAGTCCCTTGAAGCATATGTCCAGGATGTGACAAGAAGAGAGCGAAAGAAATGTTGTAAGAACACAAATTTAATTCCATAGCTTTTAGAAGAAATGGTTGTAAGAACACATATTTTGAATTTGCTAGTGATTATAAAATATGTACAATATGGGCTAGGATAGGTAAACCTTAAAAACATGGGCCATTTTTTGTTATAGTGTGAAGTCATGTGTATGTTCTTGTAATTCTTTATTATAAATACAATGTACAATAAGGTGACTTGCTACTATAAAAGTCTGAAGTACGAAAGACAAAAACTATAAACTAAGGAAAGGAAGGGAGGTGTGCTGGGGACGCTGAGCAGCTACCTCGATCCTCGAACAAACTCCAAGCACGTCCAAAAATCTACTAGTGAGATGGTCCGGTACCTGGATCTGCACAAAGAGGTGCAGGGAGTAACGTGAGTACGCCAACTCAGTAAGTAATCAAAGTAACTAAAAACTTGAGTGTAGTGACGAGCATTTATAAATCATGTAAATCCATATAATAAGTAACAGTGGAAATGAATAAATCAAGTTAGGAATCTACACTCCGAATATTTCATAAAACTCTAGTTTTACATTTAAAATCTCGTATAAAACAATTTGTCCAACATTATCATTAGAGGCTCAGTGTAAAGAAGAGTGAAAACCGTAGTTTCATAAAATATAACCCCTTGAGAACATTATCACTCACAAATAAAGCCTCTCGGGCAAGCCTCGCAGTCGCTCGTGACTCCACTATCGGTGCCTCATGCTCACACTAAACACTCATACTCAAAAAGTACCATGAATACACACAACTGCTGCGGCGGGCAGCCCGGTCCAATACATACATACATAATATATACCGCTGCGGCGTGCATCCCGATCAATATAATAGTCGACTGCGTCTACTGGGGGTGTACAGACTCTGGAGGGGCTCCTACAGCCCAAACGCTATATTGCTACGGCGTGCAGCCCGATCCATATATTGACGCGTGCAACCCGATCCATATATAATATATATTGCTTCGGCGTGCAGCCCGATCCATAGGTAATATACAACATATGTATTGTTGTGGCGTGCACCCCGATCTGTATCTATCCTCACATATCCGGCTCTCAGACTCACTTAGTCATCCTCAAAAGCCACTTGGGAAACCCATCTCAACTCACGGGACTCAGCCCCAAAATACCTCTCAGAGTCTCAAAACAGTGTGATAACAGTTAAAATAACAACAAGTAGAAAATATGACTGAGTTCACAATTGTTCTATCAGGATAGTGTGAGAATAGTGTAAAAGTACCTCTGAGGGTCTAAAAAGGTTGGCACAAGGCCCCAAACATGGCTCACAGCCCATAAACAAGTATAAGTTTCTGAAATACAGGATGTCGTAAGGTTTCAAATCGAATACGCGGCTCAGTAGTCGCTACGGGACGGACAAAGTCACAATCTCTATTGGTGCACGCCCACACGCTCATCACCTAGCATGCGAATCACCTCATTTACAAAAAATAATATAATATACCGGGGTTTCATACCCTCAAGTCTAGAGTTACAATCGTTACATACCTCAAAACAGCTCAAAAGCTACTCCGCGATGCTCTTTCCCCTCGAATTGGCTCCCAAATGCTCAGAGTCTATCATAAATCAGATCAATAACATCAAAATATTCTAGGGAGATGAACCCCAATCGAAAACTATCAAAATTAGGCACAATTCCTGAAATTGGTGAGCCCCGAGCCCATATCTCGGAATTCAATAAAATTCACAAAACTAGAATCCTCATTCCCTCGCGAGTCTACCAATACAAAATCTACCAAATTCCGACCTCAATTTCCCGCTCAAATCATCAAAAGAAATTTCCAATTCTCCCTCCTATTTTTCCCATATTTCTACTTTAATTCCTCAAATTGCATGGTAAAAATCAAGACTAATTCATGAAATTAAACCAAAAGTGACTTAAGAACACTTACCACAAGAATCCTACTAAAACTCTCGTCCAAATTCTCCTTTCCCCGAGCTCTCTAATGGAATATTGAGTTATGGCCAAAAACCCCCTTTTAGAACATAAAAACTGTCTGCCCAGGTGTTTCTTCACTGCAATCGCGGGAGTCCCACGTGATCACGAAGAACAAGTTTGCTGCCCCATAAAAATACCCTACGCGATCACAAACATACACACACAATCGCGATTAATCAGGACACAAACCCACGCGATTGCGAACCAGTCTACACGATCGCGAAGAACAACGGCTCAGCCCCCTCACGCGCCCTTCAACTCTACGCGAACACGATCAACACCACGCGATCGCACTGCACCACAACCTTACACTCACGCGATCTCGTATAACAAAAATCCTGTCATCCCCAGCTAGGCCTACGCGATCACAAACATCCTCCCCCGATCGCGTAGAAGGAAACCAGAAACTCACACCAGCAAAAATCTGCCACGTTTTTAAGCCAGGAGTTGGTCCGTTAACCACTCGAAACACACCCAAGGCCCTCGGAACCTCAACCAAGCATACAAACACATCCCATAACCTCATTCAAACTTAGTCTAGCCCTTGAAACACCAAAAACAACGCAAAAACACCAAAATCACATCAAATTCAAGCCTATGAACTTTAAAATTTCTCAATTTAACCAATGATGCTGAAACCAACCAAAACACGTCTGAATGGCCTGAAACATTGCACACATATCCAAAATTACATTACGAACCTACTCCAACTGTCGGAATTCCTTTCCGACCCCGATAGCCTATTTTCCCCTGCCGACTGGAAATCGCCCAAAAACTAACTTCTGCCAATTCAAGCCTAATTCTACACCGAACATAAAAACTTCATTCCGAACACACTCCTAATTCCCAAATAACCTGATGAAGTTATCCGAGCCATAAAATCAACATTCCGAGGTCGTTTACCAATAATTCAACTCCAGTTGACTTTTTTAGCTATTAAGCCAATTAGGAGACTAAGTGTCTCTATTATCACCACGATCACTCCGAACCCAAACCAACCGACCCAACACAACATAAATAGTATAAGAAACATACGATAAAGCAGAAACGGGGGAAACAGGGCTAATTCTCACGGAACGACCGGCCGGGTCGTTACATCCTCTCCCTCTTAAACAAACGTTCGTCCTCAAAAAGCTCAAGAAACATACCTGGAGCCTCAAATAAGTTAGAATATCGGCTTCACATCTTCCGCTCGGTCTTCCGGGTGGAATCCTCCACTAGATGCCCTCTCCACTGAACCTTCACTGAAGCTATATCCTTAGACCTTAGCTTTCTGACCTGACGACCCAAAATAGCCACTAGCTCTACCTCATATGACATATCACCCTCGAGCTGAACCGTGCTGAAGTCCAAAACATGAGAAGGGTCACCAACATACTTCCGGAGCATCGAAACATAGAACACCAGATGAATACTCGATAATATGGGAGGCGAGTCAAGTCTATAAGCCACCTCCCCAATCCTCTGAAGCACCTCAAATGGCCTGATGAAACGGGGACTCAGCTTTCCCCTCTTCCCGAACCTCATAACACCCTTCATGGGTGACACCTGCGGCACCACCTTCTCCCCAACCATGAAAGACACATCTCGGACCTTTCGGTCCGCATAACTTTTCTTCCTAGACTGCATCGTGAGAAGCTGCTCCTGAATCAACTTCACCTTACCCAACGCATCCTGAACCAAGTCTGTGCCCAATAGCCTAGCCTCGCCCGGCTCAAACCAACCAACCGGAGATCTGCACCTCCTACCATATAAAGCCTCATACTGAGCCATCTAGATATTTAACTGATAACTATTATTATATGCAGACTCCGCGAGTGGCAGAAAATGGTCCCACGAACCCCTAAAATCAATGACACGGACACACAAGATATCCTCCAAAATTTGAATAGTACGCTCCGACTGCCCATTGGTCTGAGGATGAAATGTTGTGTTCAACCTAACCTGAGTACCTAACTCCCTCTTCACGACCCTCCAAAACTGATATGTGAACTGAGTACCTTTGTCAGAAATGATAGAAACTGGAACCCCATGCAGTCGGACAATCTCCTTGATATAAATCTCAGCTAACCGCTCCTAAGAATAAGTAGTACCAACAGGAATGAAGTGTGCGGACTTGGTCAACCGATCCACAATAACCCATATAGCATCAAACCTCCCCGAAGTCCGTGGAAGCCCAACTACGAAGTTCATGGTGATCTGCTCCCACTTTCACTCTAGAATATCCAATCTCGGAAGCAGTCCCCCCGATCTCTGGTGCTCATACTTGACCTGCTGACAGTTAAGACACCGAGCGACAAACTCAACAATATCCCTCTTCATCCGCCTCCACCAATAATGCTATTTCAGATCCTGATACATCTTTTCGGCACCCGGATGGATGGAAAACCGCAAACTATGAGCCTCAGCTAGAATCAAATCACGAAGTCCATCCACATTGGGCACGCAAATCTGGCCTTGCATCCTCATGACCCCATCATCACCAGTAATCACATCCCTAGCATCACCGCGATGGACCCTGTCCTGAAGAACGAGCAAGTGTTAATCATCATACTGGCATTCTCTAATATGATGATAAAGAGACGACCTAGAGGCTACACAAGCCAATACCCAAGGGGGCTCTGCTAGATCCAATCTCACCAACTGACCCGCTAAATCCTGAACATCATGTGCTAATGGTAGCTCTACTAGTGGAAGGTAGGCTAGACTCCCCAAACTCTTCGCTCTGCAACTCAAGACATCAGCCACTACATTGGCCTTCCTCGGATGATATGGAATGGTGAGGTCATAATCCTTGAGAAACTCCAACCATCTCCTCTTATGCAAATTCAGATCTTTCTGCTTAAGCAGATGCTGCAAACTACGGTGATCAGTGAAAATCTCACAATAAACACCCCTCTCAACCATGCGCTGGGCCTTCAGGTAGGAAATCACCCTACTAGGCCTCATAAGAACCTCTCCACTCAACCCTCGGACATCCTAGCATAGCCAAGGTCATAGTCTTTGCGTGACAATCAAGAACAACATGACATGGAGATAACCAATCCATGCCCAATATCACATCAAAATCAACCATGCTGAGTAATAGTAGGACCACTCGGGTCTCCAGACCCAAAATAGGTACCACACATGACCGATACACACGGTCCACAATAATAGTATCGCCCACCGGAGTCAACACATAAACATACGTAACTAAAGACTCATGGGGCATATCTAGAAAATGGGCAAAATATGATGAAACATGGGAATATGTAGAACCAGGGTCAAATAAATTCAAAGCATCTCGGCGACAGACTGAGACAATACCTGTGATCACTGCATCAGAGGCCATAGCATCTGGCCTGGCTGGAAACGCATACATACGGGCCTGACCTCCACCTGATCGACCTCCCCCTCTAGAGCGGCTTCTAGATGACTGACTACCACCATTGGCTGCCTACGTGGGTGATGAAGTAACTGGAGCTGAAGTCGAAGGCTGGTTCCTCAACTGAGATGGACCTCAAAGAAGATGAGGACACTGCCTCCTCATATGCCCGAACTCCCCACACTCATAACAACTCCCTGGAGCTGGAGACGGGGACTGAAAGGAACCCTTGGCACCAGAAATGCCACCAGAAGAACCATGCATAGAGGAACCCTGAACTGATGGTGCTTGAGCTGCACTATGGGCTGGAAGGGCACCGAATGAAGAACGGCCAGGCTGAGAACTGCGGGGACCATGCCCCGATGATGCACCACTATAGGCTGGGCGGAATGACTAAGGAGGCCTGAATGAACGACCTCTACCATGCTGAATCTGCCCCCTGGAAGGACCACCACTAGAACCACCCAGTCAGCGAGGCCTCCTGACCTCCTGCTCCTGGCGGCAAACCGACTCAATATCTCGAGCAATATCAACAACCTGCTCGAAGGTAGCACCTGATACCCTCTCCCGAGTCATAAAAAGGCGGAGATGATAAGTGAGGCCATCCACGAACCTCCTAATCCTCTCCCTATTAGTAGGGACCAACTCTATGGCATGACAATCCAACTCTAAAAATCGCATCTCACACTGTGTCACCGATAGCTCTCCCTGATGCAGCTGCTCAAAATGCGGCGTTGCTCCTCCCTGTGAGACTAGGGTACATACTTTTCCAAGAAGATAGTGGAGAACTGCTGCCAGGTGAGGGGTGCTGAACCAACAGGCCTACGCCTCCCAAAGGACTCCCACCAAGTGAAAGCAATAGCAGAAAACTAAAAAGTAGCAAACGAAACTCCATTGGTCTCCGGAATCCCAGCAGTACGAAGCATCATCTAACACTTATCCAAAAAAACCTGGGCATCTTCGCCCTCAACACCACTGAATGTCGGGGGTTGAAGTTTATTAAATCTATCTAGCCTACGCTGCTCATCATCTAGCATAGCTGGAACCACGAAGTCCTGAACTAGAGAAACCGGCTGGGCTGGAACTTCCCCCGGTGTCTGAAGGCCCTGAGTAACCTGCTCAGGTGACTGGGTAGCTGGAGTCTGACTGCCTCCCCTGGCCTCAGAAGTAGCGGCAGTGAAAGATGCAGCAACTGCCTGAGCAAGGTTGGTACATACTGTAAAGATCTAGGCCAAGGTCTCCTTAAGACCCGGAATAACAATAGGCACCGCCGGTGCCTGAGCCTGTCCTGTTGGAGTATCTACAACGGGAATATGCTCTTGAATAGTTGGGGGATCAACTGGTACTTCCCTGCCTACCGCACGGGCTGTCCCTCTACCTCTACCATGACCTCGACCTCTCGCTAGACAGCTGGTGGCTGATCACCCTGATCGGTGGCGCGAGTCCTCACCATCTGTGAGAGAATGAAACAACAGAAGTTTAGATTTCTAGAATCAGTAAAATGACACGACGGAATTCAAGAAAAATGAGATTGTTCCTAAGGGTTCTGCAGCCTTTCGAAGATAAGTACAGACGTCTCCGCACCGATCCTCAAGACTCTACTAAATCTGCTCATGACCGTTGAGTCCTATGTAACCTAGGCTCTGATACCAACTTGTCACGACCTCAAACCCTAAGCCGGCCATAATGGGGCCTATCGTGGAACTAGGTTAGCCAACCATTACAAACTATCATAATATTTCATAATTTCCAAGACTAGTCGATTAAAACAGCAAAATGAGATAAACAATTTATACACTACCCCAAAACTCGCAGCCAACTATCATGAGCATCTAGGACTATAAATACAATGTACAATAAGGTGACTTGCTACTACAAAAGTTTGATGTACGAAAGACAAAACTTTGAACTGAGGAAAGGAAGGGAGGTGAGCTGGGGATGCTAAGCAGCTACCTCGATCCTCAAACAAACTCCAAGCACGTCCGAAAATCAACTAGTAAGATGGTGTGGTACCTCGATCTGCACACAGAGGTGCAGAGAGTAACCTGAGTACGCCAACTCAGTAAGTAATCAAAGTAACTAAAACCTTGAGTGTAGTGACGAGCATTTATAAATCATGTAAATCCATATAATAAGTAACATTGGAAATGAATAAATCAAGTTAGGAATCTACATTACGAATATTTAATAAAACTCTAGTTTTCCATTTAAAATCTCGTATGAAAACATTTGTTCAACATTATCATCAGAGGCTTAGTGTAAAGAAGAGTGAAAACAGTAGTTTCATAAAATATAACCCATCGGGAACAGTATCACTCACAAATAAAGACTCTTGAGAAAGCCTCTCAGTCACTCGTGACTCCACTATCGGTTTCTCATGATCACACTAACACTCGTACGCAACAAGTGCCATGAATACACACAACTGCCGCGGTGGGCAGCCCGATCCAATACATACATATATATATGTATGTATGTATATATATATATATATATATATATATATATATATATATATATATATATATATACTGTTGCGGCGTGCAACCCGATCCATATAACATACGCTGTGGCGTGCAGCCCGATCCATATAATAGTCGACTGCCCCCACTAGAGGTCTACAGACTCCGGAGGGGCTCCTACAGCCCAAGCGCTATATTTCTGTGGCATGCAGCCCCATCCATATAAAATATATATTGTTGCGGCGTGAAGCCCGATCCATAGGTAATATACAACATATATATTGTTGTGGCGTGCACCCCGATCCACAGCTATCCTCACATATCCGTCTCTCGGCCACACTTAGTCATCCTCACAAGACACTTGGGCAACCCATCTCAACTCACGGGACTCAGCCCCAAAATACCTCTCAGAGTCTCAAAACAGTGTGATAACAGTGAAAATAACAACAAGCAGAAAACATGACTGAGTTCACAATTGTTCTATCAGGATAATGTGAGAATAATGTAAAAGTACCTCTAAGGTTCTAAACAGGTTGTCACAAGGCCCCAAACATGGCTCACAACCCATAAACAAGTATAAGTTTCTGAAATACAAGATGTCGTAAGGTTTCAAATCGAATACGTGGCATAATAGTCGCAACGGGACGAACAAAGTCACAATCCCTATCGGTGCACGCTCGTCACCTAGCATGTGCGACCTCTTTTACCAAAAACAATATAAAATACCAGGGTTTCATACCCTCAGGTCTAGACATACAATCGTTACTTACCTCAAAACAGCCCAAAAACTACTTTGTGATGCTCTTGCCCCTCGAATTGTCTCCCAAATGCTCCGAGTCTATCACAAATCAGATCAATAACATCAAAATATGCTAGGGAGATGAACCCCAATCAAAAACTATCAAAATTAGGCACAATTCCCGAAATTGGCCAAACCCGAGCCCCGGGCCCACGTCTCAGAATTCAATAAAAATCAGAAAACTAGAACTCTCATTCCCTCACGAGTCTTACCATACCAAATTTACCAAAATCCGACCTCAATTGCCCACTCAAGTCATCAAAAGAAATTTCCAATTCTCCTTCCCATTTTCCCCAAATTTCTACTTTAATTCCTCAAATTGCATGGTAAAAATCAAGACTAATTCATGAAATTAAACCAAAAGTGATTGAAGAACACTTACCACAAGAATCCCACTGAAAAATCTCGTCCAAATTCTCCTTCCCCCGAGCTCTTTAATGGAATATTGAGTTATGGCCAAACACCCCCGTTTAGAACTTAAAAGCTGTCTGCCCAGATCTTTCTTCACTACGATCATTGGAGTCCCCACGTGATCGCGAAGAACAAGTCTGCTGCCCCATAAAATTACCATTCGTGATGGAAAACATACACACGCGATCATGATTCACCAGGACAAAAACCCACGCGATCGCGAACCACTCTACGCGATCGCAAAGAAGAATGACTCAGCCCCCTCATGCGCCCTCCAACTCTATGCGAACGCGATCAACACCACGCGATTGCACTGCATAACAACCTCACACTCACGCGACCTCCACCACGTGATCATGTATAAACAAAATCCTGTCATCCCTAGCTAGGCCTATATGATCGCAAACATCCTCCCGCGATCGTGTAGAAGGAAACCAGAAACTCACACCAACAAAAATCTGCCAAGTTTTTAAGCCAATAGTTGGTCCGTTAACCCCCTGAAACAACCCGAGGCCCTCAGGACCTCCACCAAACATACCAACACATCCCATAACCTCATTCAAACTTATTCGAGCGCTCGAAACACCAAAAACAACGCAAAAATACCAAAATCACATCTAATTCAAGCCTATGAACTTTGAAATTTCTAAATTTCACCAATGATGCTGAAACCAACCAAAACACGTCAGAATGACCTGGAAATTTGCACACATATCCAAAATGACATTATGAACATGTTCCAACTGTCGGAATTCCATTTCGACAGAATTCCATTCCGACCCCGATAGCCTATTTTCCCCTTCCGACCAGAAATCGCCAAAAACTATCTTCCGCCAATTCAAGCCTAATTCTACACCGGGCATCAAAACTTTATTTCGAATACACTCCTAAGTCCCAAATAACCTAACGAAGATATATGAGCCATAAAATTCACATTTCGATGTCATTTACCAATAAGTCAACTCCCAGTTGACTTTTCCAGCTATTAAGACAATTAGGAGACTAAGTGTCTTTGTTCTCACCACGATCACTCTGAACCCGAACCAACCGACCCAAAACAATGTAAATAATCTAAGCAACATACGATAAATCATAAATGGGGGAAACATGGCTAATTCTCACGGAACGACCGGCCGGGTCGTTACATCTTCCTTATGAAGAAGACTTTTCTAAGGATAATATCCCTACTAAGGCTTGACCCTATCAAATAAAATATGAATATTTAGAGCTATGCAAAAACAAAAATTGATTCCTCATAACAAAAGGGTATAATAAGACCCTCTAAGTCCTAATAGTCTTGTACAATTTTTTATGTTAATAAACATGTTGAACAGGAATGAGGAGTTTCTAGATTAGTGACTAATTATAAACCTCTTAATAAAGTCCTGAAATGGATTAAATGTCCTATTCCTAATAAAAAGGATTTACTAGATAGATTACATGGTGCCATAATATTTTTAAAATTTGATTTAAAATCAGATTATTGGCAAATTCAAATATCTGAAAGTGACAGATGTAAAACATCTTTTAATGTTCCAATGGGTCAATATAAATGGAATGTTATGCCCTTCAGTTTAAAAAATGCTCTGTCTAAATTTCAGAAAATAATGAATGGTATTTTCCTTCCCTATACCGATTTTATAGTAGTTTTTATTAATGACATTTTAGTATTTTCAAAAAATATTGAAATATATTTCAAACATTTAGATTTTTTCAGAAAAATCATTATTCAAAACAGTTTAGTAATATCCAAACCAAAAATATTTATTTTCAAAAATAATATCAGATTTCTTGGTCATAATATAGGAAACGGAAGAATAATCCCTATTAATAGAAGTATAGAATTTTCGTCTAAATTCCCTGATATAATCGCTGATAAAACTCAGCTTCAAAGATTTTTTAGGTAGTTTGAATTATATCTCTCCTTTTATAAAGGATTTAGCAAAAGATATTGCTCTTCTTTATGATAGATTAAAGAAGAATCCTAAAGCAAGGACTGATAGTCATACGGAATGAGTCAAAAGAATTAAACAGAAGGTTCATAATCTTCCGTGTTTAACTCTTGCTAACCCAATCTGGACAAAGGTTGTAGAGACTGACGCCTCGGACATTAGGTATGGAGGAATAATCAAACAGTGTTCTCCAATAAATAAACAAGAATATCATGTTCAATTCTATTCGGTAAAATGGAATAATTCCCAAAAGAATTATGCTACTGTAGCTAAGGAAATCCTTGCTATAGTAAAATGTGTTATGAAATTCCATATTGATTTATATAATCAGAAGTTTTTAATAAAAACTGATTGTCAAGCAGCAAGATTCATCTTTTATTAAGATATTAAGCATGATATATCCAAGCAGATGTTTGCGAGGTGGCAAGCATTTTTAGCTCCATTTGATTTTGAGATAATATACAAAAAGGGTCAGATAACACTCTCCCTGATTTTCTTACCAGAGAATATTTGAACTCATATTTCTTTATTCATCTCTTACAGATTATGAGGCTAGAATACAGACCTCCTCGAGGTAGAGGAAGAGGAAGGACATCTTCCTATGACAGAGGGAATAATATTTTCGCCCAAATGGGTAACCAACAACTGATAGTTGCTAATATAGAAGGTAATTTTGGTGTAAATATAGAACACCCATTATACAAAGGCTTTATGGATTTTATGAAATCCAGAAAGGACGAAAGTACATCAAATGCACCAACATATTCCTTAGTAATAACAGAGGAAAGTCATGAAAACATCGATGTATATAGCCGAAAGGAAAAGAAAGAATTAATAATTCTTTTAGAACAAACCGACCTTAAATGGAAGGGTAATCTATGGAAGCTAATGACTTGGTTTTTCGATAAAGTATCATATTCTACCGCTGCATATTAATATATAATGCATTATGAGATAATACTCTCAACTATAGGATCAACTGAAATTCAGCATTTTTATCCTGCGAATACCAAGAAAACTTATAATTTTTCTAAAATCATTATGAAAAGGGTATTAGCCTCAGATTAATGGAGATTTAGTACCTTAAAGGATAGAGAATACACCCATCCTGACCAACAAATCGCAGTTAAATTTATCTACTGGGACTATGTAGAAAGTTTTAATAAAACTCTTCTCTATGAAAATCTTTATAGGAAACATTCATGGTTTATCAAAATATGTTCTAATATGTTTAGTCAACAAATTCCAAATCGGTTATGTAAATGGTGGAAATCATACGGACCATCATTAGAAATACTTCCTCTAGTATTTAAGAGTTTATATACTCAATGGGTCGATATATCTCCTAAAATTATTGCTTTACAATAATATAATATCTTCTATGATGGCATAGCAACCACGTACTTTTTTATAGAATTTTCAATTCCTTAGATAATTAAATGAGACATAGAAGTTGGTTAGACCGACGAAGGGATTCCATGTATTTACAGAATTTATTATAACTAATTCTGGAGTAAATTACTCCAATGAGACCAACAAGGAAAATTATTTAAAGAAGAATTAATCCAATAAATTCAAACTAAAATCGAAAACTATGCCAAGCAAGAGGTAGCAAATGTTGCAGTTGAAGAATTAAGTCCATTCCAACAAGTTACCAGAAAACTTCAAATGAAGAAAGGAGAAATCTCTAAAAAACAGATTCTCACATCATATTTTGAAGAGATAAGGAATGATCTAGCAAGAAAGTTCGAAGCTTAAGTCAGTGACGATGTATCAATGACTTCAATCGGAAATACTTCCGACGAATAAACCTGTATAGCAGGAGAAGCTCAAGGAAGCCAAAATACAAATGTCCACTTTGATGAGATTGAAGAATTCTTGATAAGAATGAAGGAAAGTGCAGAAGAATCTTCTGCGAAAAAAGACAATAAAGGAAAATCCAGACATGAAGGCCCCACAAGACAAATTATTGGGGTAATAAAGCCAACTTTAATAAGTAACAAACCCCTCTATTTTGAAGGAAATCTACTTTAATAAAATCGTTTGTCCGTTTTTCTTTTAGTTTTTTGACTTTAGTATTTTGTTTTTTATTTTGTAGGCCGTCATGTAATTATTTTGCTGACTATTATTAGCTTGCTTTTTTCCTAAGTCGATCCATTATATACGGATTATTTTCATTTTTAGAAGAGGTAGGCATTAGCCAACGTTCTCCCTTCTCTCTAACATCTCTACAGGCTCTTATAAAAGAATTCCTCTGTAAACTCTTATATTGGAAATAAAATTTAGAAAAAGGTCACTTGAACACAAACTCGACGGTCTCATTTACTTATCTTTTTATTAGATTATATTCTTACTATTATTTAGCTTAAATGATCGGCTAGAATTTGAGTGTTAAACTTAGACATCATAGGCTAGTTATGAGCAGGTTTTGTTATTAAGTGTTGTTGTATCATCCCGATAAGGCTATAGGTTGGAACCACATAGCCCAGGCAGTTCATATTATTGACAGTATATTCTGGTTATGCTAACATAACCGGTGGTCCTCGGTTGACCCGATTAGCTGATAATGGCGTTGAGGGGGTGGTCTAGGGTCTACTGTTGAGAAGGTGACTAGCCAGAGCTGGTGTTCTCGTAGTTTATTTCCTGATGTCCATTGGAAGCGATCCGAGAAACACAATTGGTATCTTTTATTTAAATTTTATTTTCTTATTTCTATTAAAGAAATTCTATCTTTTCTTCTTTTTTACATATTCATCACATATAATTAAAAAAATTATTTTATACCATAAATTTTAAAATAATATAATTTGTAAGCAAATATTATAATTATATATATTAACGAATAATTCAAATAAAATTGAAATCATTGAGATACAAGATAATTAAATGCATATTACCTTATGGTAAAATTCTGATTAAATATTACCCACATATTCAACTTTCACCTCTAGTATGCTCCAATAAATAATTTATTAATGCATTACGAAGTGCAAAATGAGCATCTTTTTCCTTAATTCTTTTGTGACGGGCTAAAAAAATACTCAAATCAGTAATTTTCATCTACTACCATTTCTATCGTTGGAGGTAGACATTCTCAATCATCTTTAATTTGTGCATTAAGATCAAGCTTATCCTAGATTATCATATTGTGCCGTATAATACATGTAGTTATTATATCATGTAGTACTTATTTTCTCCAAAAACGTGATGGTCCTGCAACAATTGCAAAATGAGCTTGCAAAACTTCGAATGCACGTTCAACATCTTTTCGGCATGATTCTTGTTTCATCACGAAATATTTCTTCTGTGGCGAATGTGGGTCACGTATAATTTGCACAAGGGTTGACTATTTTGTATATATATACTGTCTGCTAAATAATATATTTTCAGTTTCCATGTATTTTCAATTTTAATGTATTTTTATTTAATGTATTTTCAAGTTTAGCAACATCTAATATTTTATGTTCGCACCTTTCAATTTTAGCAACATCTAATATTTTATATTTGCACCATTCATTTTTTGAGATGATTATATATTTTTTGTGAAATTATAACTTATAATAAAATTAACTTACAATTTAACATAAAAATATTTATCAAAATTATAAGCCAAAGTTAAGATGTAAAATTAATATTATAAGGATATTACATAAACATGATTAGGTATATATAAAGAGATGAACTAAATGTAACGACCCAATCGGTCGTTTTTGCGTTATCGGACCCTGTTTCCCAAAATGAAACTCCCCATAGCGGCTTATTGTGATGTATGACTTGCGGGGGCGGGTGATCCAGGATTCAGAAGTTTTTAGAGCGATATTGGAACACTTAGTTCCTTAAGGTTGGCCTTTTTGGCCAAGTTTGACTTCGGTCAACATTTTTAGTAAACGACCTCAGAATCGAGTTTTGACAGTTCTGGTAGCTTCATATGATGATTTTGGACTTGGGAGTATGTTTGGAATGGGCTGTGGATGACCCGGGAGGGTTTCGGCGCCCAATATCAAAATTAGAGTTTCCTTAAGTTTGAAATTTGGTTTGGAATGTGTTTTTGTGTTATCGAGGTCCGAACAGAATTTCGAGACTGAGAATAATTCTGTTATGTCATTTATGACTTGCTTGCAAAATTTGGTGTCATTCCGATTAGTACAGGTCGGTTCGGCGCATTGAAAGCGAATTCTAGAACTTTAAGTTCAAAGTTTGATTCAATTTGGTTTTAGGGTCAAATTCTTAGTTTCGTTGTTGTTTTTCACATTCCGAAAATTCGAGCGATTCTGTAACATGAATACAAACCTGCCAGTGCCTTGGACGGGGTCCCAAGGGGCCCGGATGAGTTTCAGACCCCTCAGAGTTAAATTTAAAACACTAGATTTTCACTTACTGGTTTCCTTCAGTGCGATCGCAGGTGCATTAATGCGATCACATAGAAGGAGTTGGCAGGGTATGGGGAAATGCCATGTGCGATCGCATGGGCCTGGCTGCGTTCGCACATGGGTGATTTGTGGCCTGGCCCATTTTGGTTCTCTACACTCGCATGTCCCCTTGTGCGATCGCACAGTAGACTTTCAGGGGGGTCCTGCCGTTGGCTTCTGCGATTGCACTTCCCCAGCTGCGATTGCACAAAAGGGGCAGCTGGCAGTGTTAGTTTTAAACGGGACTTAGTCCCATTTTAGCCATTTTCTTCCCTTGTGGCGATTTTGGGAGCTTTCAAAGAGGAGATTTCACCTAGCAACTGAGAGGTAAGTGATTCCTACTATAATTTAAGTTGAATACTTGGATTTTTATGTAGATTAACACACTAATTAGTGGAAAATCATAGGTTAGAGTGAAAAACTTAGGTTTTATGGAAAATGGTAGAATTTTCAATAAATTTGCCATGGAATCATGCAAAAACTATATATTAATGATCCTTAGGTTATGGGTAAGTGTTTCTTCGAAAATTTTCGGAACCCGAGCACGTGGGCCAGGGGTGTGTTTGGTGATATTGCAAAGTAGGCTAAATTTGTTAATTCAATAGGGAAATTCCATACTTTTGAGCATATATTGATGTATTTATGTAACATTTGTCTAGTTTCGAGTCCTTGGGTGACGAGTTTGGAGATTCGGGCGCATTCTTGACCTGGAGAGTAGGTTCGACGCGAGATGAGTCTCCTTTCTAACCTTGTAAGAGGGAAATGTCCCCCTAGGTGATTTACATGGCTATGTGCTAATTTTTGTGGGAGCTACGTACGCACAAAGTGACGAGAGTCCTACGTAGCGACTATTTTTGTTATGTCCGGGTAGTTAGGCCTACACCATGCCTTGTGTTGTTCATTGAAACGAACTATATGCTTAATGATTTAATGTTACATGCAGCTTGTTTCCTTGAGATCATGGAATTTGAGAAATTTTAAGGAATTGTTCACTTAAAAGTAATTTATAAAGAATAATGTGTGGATTGTGTGTGCATATGACCGCTTCGCAATTTACATTCCGCGAGTGAAGTGTTATTTCGCCGACTTTCATGGGAGCGGGCCGTACGCCACGATGAATTGAAAGATGCACTTATGGTTCGGGCCGTTCGACCCTCGGTAGTGCATAGATATGACTATTTTATGGCAAGGATGCACTTATGGTTCGGGTCGTTCGACCCTGGCAGTGCACAAACATGATTATTTTTATGGCTCAGGCCGGTTATCCTTATCCCGTATGCGCATGATAAATTGTTACTGAATTCATAGGTATTGATTTGACAGATATTTGGGGAAGATGAGGTAGTAATTATTTATTTACTTCCGGTATTTACTTCGATTTCAGTGCATTATATATTTGTTCCTTTACTACCTTTACATGCCTACCGTTTTCATCATATTCTGTCAAAATTATACTGTTGGGCCTTAGTGAGTGTCAAGTTGACCTCTCGTCACTACTTCTTCGATATTAGACGGGATACTCACTGGGTACATATTTATTTATGTACTCATGCTACGCTTCTGAACTTAATTGTACAGGTTCTGAGGCTGGTGTGCCTGGTTACCAGATCGGAGCTCGATTCTGATTATAGTTGGACCTGACTTCACGGTGAGCTGCTTTTCCTGACGATACTCAGCAGCACCATGGAGTTTCTTTTGCTTATTTCCCGTCTATTTCTTTCAAATAGTGGGACTGTAAATTATATCTTTTGTATATTCTGTTAGTATGCCCGTAGGACTTGTGACACTAGTTCCTGGCACACACATGGTAGTTATTAGGGATTACGGGTCTGTATATACATTGGCTCACGCCTCCTTATGACCAGTTTTGATTAAAACCAGTTAATTATCCTTTTCGATTTATGTTTCAAACTTTAAACCTTAGTATATGTTGAAATGTTTAATCAAATAAGAAAGAACCCTTAGTAAATTGAGTGTTGGCTTGCTTGACCCCACTGTTGGGCGCCATCATGACCTAAGTTAGGATTTTGGGTCGTGACAACATGGTATCAGAGCTCTAGGTTCATGTAGGTCTCACAAGTCACGGGCAAACCCAGTAGAGTCTTGTGGATCGGTACGGAGATGTCTGTACTTATCTTCAGGAGGCTATAGGGTGTTTGGAAAACCTCTCCTTATTTTTATTCTATTGTGCACTTGATGGTTTACTAAATCTCATTCTTTTATGCTCTCACAGATGGTGAGGACGTGTGCATCCGATGTTCCAGACCCCAGAGGGGCCGCTACCCTTGTTGTCTGAGGCCGTGGAAGAGGCCGGGGGAGGGCACCTGCCCGAGGTAGGGGATGAGGGCGTCCCCTGAGCTATTCCAGTTGCACCACCACCAGAGGATACTACTATAGAGGAGCAAGGTGAAGTTCCCCCAGCAGATCCTGCTGTAGTTGACTTTATGACGGCGCCAGGCTTCCAAGAGATCATGGGTCGTATGATGCGGTTTATGGACACTATGTCCCAGGCTTGTTTATTTCCAGCAGATCCTGCCACATCTCAGGCGGGAGGCGGGCCCATACTCCTACCGCCAAGGCTGCAGGTCAGGCAACAACATTACATCATACCCCGGGTACACTGACCGTGGGTGGAGTTCAGCCTATAGCAGCAGCACCTGAGCCCAGACCAGCTGCAGACGGCGATCCGCAGAAGTTATTGGATAGATGTACTCGATTGCACCCTCTAGTCTTCAGGGGTGAGGGAGGCGAAGATGCTCAAGATTTTGTTGATAGGTGCAGGGACAGACTGCACAACATAAGGATATTGGAGTCCCATAGAGTGGATTTCACTACCTTTCAGTTAGAGGGCAGAGCTCGCAGGTGGTGGCAGTCCTATATTCTCAACAGGCCAGTAGATTCTCCTCCTGTCACTTGGGAGAAGTTCACGCAGATGTTTCTAGATAGATATATCCCACCCTCTGAGAGGAAGAGCTGCAGTATCAGTTTGAGCAGCTAGAGCAGAGACAAATGTCAGTGACAGACTATAAGGCCAGATTTTTAGAGTTGTCTTGCCATGCACTCATGATACTAAGCCGAGAGGGTGCAGAGATTTATGGCTGGGTTGCATCCAGGTATTAGGGCCACCATGGCTCGAGAGGTGGAGATGGGTACTCCTTATCAGCTCGTGATAGAGATTGCTCGCAGGATCTAGGGGTATCGGTCGAGGAGCAGGGAGCAAGGGAAGCAGGACAAGAGGGCTAGATTCTCCGGAGATTTCAGAGGTGCCCCAGCTAGGGGCAGAGGCCATTTTAGCAGTAGTCAGCCCAGCAGGCCTTCATATTTAGCACCTCCACTACCTCCCCGAGGTGTTCCAGCGAGGCCTCCTTTCAGCACTATGCCAGAGTGTTCCTACCATCCTCCAGCCATTTAGAGTTCACCAAGTGGTTATCCCAGTCATCTGTGGCCCTCCAGCCGCTACTTCAGTGCTATGCCAGAGGGCTCACATCGCTCTCCGGCCATTCAGGGTTCTTCTTCGGGGCAACAGGCTATGGTACCTGGAAGTTGTTATGAGTGTGGGGAGATAGGTCATATGAGGAGGCATTGTACCAAGTTTCAGGGCAAGGCAGTGCAGCAGGTTATCAACCGATGGGTCCAGCACCAGTAGTCCGGCCACCTACAGGTGGAGGACAGGTCGGCAGGGGTCGTCCGAGAGGTGGAGGCTAGTCAAGGGGAGGACAGTCAGCTCCTGTTCACCTCGGTGGAGCTCAGTCTTCCGGTGCTCTAGCTAGATTATATGCCATTCTGGCCATATCAGATGCAGTGGCCTCAGACGTTGTGATCACAGGTATTATCTCAGTATGTGGTAGAGAGGCTTCAGTATTATTTGATCCAGGATCCACCTATTCATATGTTTCGGCATTATTTGCTCAATTTCGAGATGCTGCTTGTGAGTCCTTGGGTTCTCCTATATATGTGTCCACTCCTGTGGGCGATTATGTAGAGGTAGACCAGATCTATTACTCTTTTGTGATCACCTTCTGTGGGTTCGAGACCAGAGCGAACCTTTTATTGCTCCCCATGGTTGATTTTGAGGTTATTCTAGGCATGTATTGGCTATCTCCTTATCATGTCATGCTAGATTTCCATGCCAAGACAGTTACTTTAGCCATGCCCGAGTCGCCTAGGCTGGAGTGGAGAGGTTCTTCAGTTAGTGTAGCCAGGTGGGTTATTTCATTCATGAAGGCTCGACATATGGTCGAGAAGGGTTGTCTGGCCTATATTGCTTATGTGCGGGACACTACTACCGAGTCTCCGACGACTGATTCAGTGCCAGTGTTTCGAGAGTTTGCTAATGTATTTCTTTCAGACCTTCCAGGCATGCCTCCTGATCATGATATTGATTTCTGCATTGATTTAGCTCCAGGCACCCAACATATATCTATTCCTCCGTACCGTATGGCTCCGAAGGAGTTGAAGGAGCAACTTGAGGAGTTATTGGCTAAAGGGTTCATCAGATTGAGTGTATCACCGTGGGGTGCTCCAATTCTATTTGTGAAGAAGAAGAATGGGTCCATGCGGATGTGTATTGATTACCGCTAGTTGAACAAGGTCACCATTAAGAACAAGTATCCTTTGTTGCGCATTGATGATTTTTTGACCAGTTGCAAGGTGCTCGGGTGTTTTCTAAGATTGATTTGAGATCAGGATATCATCAGTTGAAGATTCGGGCCACAGATGTTTCGAAGACTGTTTTCCATACGATATATGGCCACTATGAGTTCCTGGTGATGTCCTTTGTCTTGACTAATCCCCAGCAGCATTCATGGACTTGATGAACAGGGTGTTCATGCCGTATATTGATTCCTTTGTCATTGTCTTCACTGATTACATCTTGATTTACTCACGTAGCCTGGGGGCACGAGCAACATTTGAGAGTTGTGCTCCAGAATTTGCGTGAACAGAAGCTATATGCCAAGTTCTCCAAGTGTCAGTTCTGCTTGGATTTTGTGGCATTCTTGGGGCATGTGGTATCCAGAAAGGGTATCAAGGTGGATCCTCAGAAGATTGAGGTAGTTCAGAGTTGGTCGCGTCCTACTTCAGCTATAGAGATCAGGAGCTTTTTGGGCCTAGAAGGCTATTATCGCCTATTTTTGGAGGGGTTCTCTTCTATTGCAGCTCTATTGACTAGATTGACTCATAAGAATGCCCCATTTCGATGGTCCAACGAGTGTGAGGCGAGCTTTCAGAAGCTCAAGGCACCATTGACCTCAGCACCAGTTCTGGTATTGCCTTCCGATTCGGGGATGTATACAGTGTATTGCGATGCTTCGCACGTTGGTTTGGGATGTGTGTTGATGCAGGAAGTGAGAGTTATTGCTTATGCTTCATGCCAACTGAAGGTTCATGAGAAGAATTACCTTGTGCAGGATTTGGAGTTGGCGGCGATTGTTCATGCTCTTAAGATTTGGAGGCACTACTTGTATAGGGTTTCCTGTGAGGTTTATACAGACCACCGCAACTTGCAACACTTGTTCAAGCAGAGGGATTTTAATTTGAGGCAGCACAGGTGGCTTGAGTTGTTGAAGGATTATGATATCACCATTCTTTATCATCCGGGCAAGGAAAATGTGGTAGCAGATGCCTTGAGCAGGAAGGCAAAGAGTATGGGTAGTTTGGCTTACATTGCAACATAGGAGAGACCTCAAGCCTTGGATATTCAGTCCTTAGCTAATCGTTTGGTGAGGTTAGATCTTTCAGAGCCTCACCGAGTTTTAGCACATGTTGTTGCTTAGTCTTCGTTATTGGGAGAGATTAAGGCTCGACAGTTTGATGATCCGTACTTGGCAGAGCTTCGGGAGACAGTGGTTCAGGGTGGTGCCAATGAGGTTACTATTGGTGAGGATGGTGTTCTGAGACTTCAGGGCCATTTATGTGTTTCTAATGTCGATGGCATGAAAGGGAGGATTCTAGAGGAGGCACACAGTTCTCGGTATTATGTTCATCCTGGTGCTACGAAGATGTATCGTGATTTGAAGAAGCATTACTAGTGGAGGCGGATAGAGAAGGACATTGTGGAGTATGTGGCTACCTGTCTTAATTGCCAACAGGTTAAGTATGAGCATTAGAGGCCAGGAGGCCTACTTCAGCAGATGCCCATTCCGGAGTGGAAGTGGGAACGCATCACTATGGACTTCGTGGTTGGGTTGCCTCGGACTCTGCGGAAGGTTGACGCGGTTTGGGTCATTGTTGATAGATTGACCAAATCGGCGCATTTCATTCTAGTGGCTACTACATATAATTCTGAGAGGTTGGCACAGATCTACATTCGGGAGATAGTCCGGTTATATGGTGTGCCGGTGTCCATTATATCAGATCAAGGTCCTCAGTTCACATCACATTTCTGAAAAGCAATGCATAGTGAGATGGGTACCCAGATAGACCTCAGCATAGCATTTCACCCTCAGATTGATGGCCAGTCGGAGCGTACAGTTCAGATATTGGAGGACATGCTCAGGGCATGTGTGATTGACCTCGGAGGTCTGTAGGACCAGTTCTTGCCTTTGACCGAGTTTGCTTACAATAATAGTTGACAGTCAGGCATCGAGATGGCTCCATTTGAGGCTTTGTATGGTCGGCGATGTCGTTCTCCTATCGGGTGGTTTGAGCTTGGCGAGGCTAAGTTATATGGCACCGACCTGGTGAGGGATGCTTTGGAGAGGGTGAAGTTTATTCAGGAGAGGCTCCGCACAGCACAGTCCAGACAGAAGAGTTACACGGATCAGAGGGTGCATGATGTATCGTTTATGGAGGGAGATAAGGTCCTGTTGAAAGTCTTGCCAATGAAGGGTATTATGAGGTTCGAAAAGAAGGTCAAGCTGAGCCCAAGGTTTATAGTTCCCTTCGAGGTGTTGAGGCGAGTTGGGGAGGTTGCTTATAAACTAGCCTTACCTCCCAGTTTGTCAGGAGTTCATCCGGTCTTTCATGTATCCATGCTCCGGAGGTACCACGTCGACTTCTCTCATGTGGTTTATTTCAGCACTATTCAGTTGGATGAGAGGTTGGGCTACGAGGAGGAACCAGTTGCTATTATTGATAGGCGGGATCACCAGTTGAGGTCCAAGAGAGTTTCTGTGGTGAAGGTCCAGTGGAGGGGCCAACCAGTCGAACAAGCGACCTGGGAGTCCAAGGAGGACATGCGGAGCAGATATCTGCACTTATTCAGCACTTCAGGTATGATTCTAGACCCGTTCGAGGGCGAACATTTGTTTAAGATGTGGAGAATGTAATGACCCGACCGGTCATTTTTACGTTATCAGACCCCATTTCCCTAAATAAAACTCCCCATAGCGGCTTATTGTGATGTATGACTTATGGGGGTGGGTGGTCCGGGATTTGGAAATGTTTAGAGCGATATTGGAACAGTTAGTTCCTTAAGGTTGGCCTTTTTCGCCATGTTTGACTTCGGTCAACATTTTTGGTAAACGACCTTGGAATCGAGTTTCGACGGTTCCAGTAGCTTCTAATGATGATTTCAGACTTGGGTGTGTGTACGGAGTGGGTTTTGGATGACCCGTGAGCGTTTCGGCGCCCACTATCGAAATTAGAGTTTCCTTAATTTTGAAATTTGGTTTGGAACATGTTTTTGTGTTATCGAGGTCCGAACACAAATTCTGAGACCGAGAATAGTTCTATTATGTCATTTATGACTTGCTTGCAAAATTTGGTGTCATTCCAAGTAGTATAGGTCGGTTCGGCGCATTGAAAGAGAATTTTAGAACTTTAAGTTCAAAGTTTCATTCAATTTGGTTTTGGGGTGGAACTCTTAGTTTCGTTGTTTTCTTTCGCATTACAAAAATTCGAGTGAGTCCGTATCATGAATACAGACCTGCTAGTGCCTTTGGACGGGGTCCCGAGGGGTTCGGGTGAGTTTCGCACCCCTCGGAGTTAAATTCAATACACCAGATTTTCACTGACTGGTTTCCTTCAGTGCAATCGCATAGAAGGAGTTGGCAGGTATGGGGAAATCCCTGTGCAATCGCATGGGCCTGTCTGCATTCGCACAGGGGTGATTTGTGGCCTGGCTCAGTTTGGTTCTCTGCGTTCGCATGTCCCCTTGTGCGATCGCATGGTAGAATTTCAAGGGGGTACTGTCGTTGGCTTCTGCGATTGCAGTGCCCCAGCTGCAATCACACACAAGGGGCAGCTGGGCACTGTTAGTTTTAAATGGGACTTAGTCCCATTTTAGCCATTTTTCTTCACTTGTGGAGATTTTGGGAGCTTTCAAAAAGGAGATTTCACCTAGCACTTGAGAGGTAAGTGATTCCTACTATAATTTCAGTTGAATACTTGGATTTTTAGGTAGATTAACACACTAATTAATTTAAAATCATCGGTTGGAGTGAAAAACCTAGGTTTTATGGAGAATGGGAGAATTTCCAATAAATTTGCCATGGAATCATGCAAAAACTATATATTAATGATCCTTCGGTTATGGGTAAGTGTTTCCTTCGAAAATTTTGGGAACCCGAGCACGTGTGCCCAGGGGTGTATTTTGAGATAAAGTAGGCTAAATTGATTAATTAAATAGTGAAATTCCATACTTTTGAGCATATATTGATGTATTTATGTAACATTTGGCTAGTTTCGAGTCCTTGGGTGATGAGTTGGGAGTTTCGGGCGCATTCTTGACCCGGAGAGTAGGTTCGACGAATGGTGAGTCTCCTTTCTAACCTTGTAAGTGGAACTGTCCCCTTAGGTGATTTAAATGGCTACGTGCTAATGTTTGTGGGGGCTACGTACACACAAAGTGACGATAGTCCGTACGTAGTGACTATTATTGTTATGTCCGGGTAGTTAGGCCTACACCATGCCTTGTGTTTTTCCTTGAAACGAACTATACGCTTAATGATTTAATGGTACATGCGGCTTGTTTCCATGAGATCATGGAATTTGTGAAATTTTAAGGAATTGTTCGTTGAAAAATAATTTATAAAGAATAATGTGTGGATTGTGTGTACATGTGACCGCTTCGCAATTTACATTACGCGAGCGGAGTGTTATTTCCCTCACTCTCATGGGAGCGGGCCGTACACCACGACAGATTGAAAGATGCACTTATGGTTCGGGCCGTTCGACCCTCGCCAGTGCATATATATGACTATCTTATGGCAAGGATGCACTTATGGTTCGGGCCATTCGACCCTTGACAGTGCACAAACATGATTATTTTTATGGTTCTTGCCGGTTGTCCTTATCCGGTATGCGCATGATAAATTGTTACTGAATTCATAGATATTGATTTGACATATATTTGGGGTAAGATGAAGTAGTAATTGTTTATTTACTTCCAGTATTTACTTGGATTTCAGTGCCTTATATATTTGTTGCTTTACTACCTTTACATTCCTACCATTTTCATCATATTCTGTTAAATTATACTGTTGGACCTTAATGAGTGTCAAGTTGACCTCTCGTCACTACTTCTTAGAGATTAGACGGGATACTCACTAGGTACATATTTATTTATGTACTCATGCTACACTTTTGTACTCAATTGTACGCGTTCTGAGGCTGGTGCACCTGGTTACCAGACCGCAGCTCGATTCTGATTATAGTTGGACCTGACTTCACGGTGAGTTGCTTCTCCTGACGATCCTCGGCAGCACCATGGAGTTTCTTTTTCTTATTTTCAGTCTATTTCTTTCAGACAGTGGGACTTTATATTATATCGTTTGTATATTCTGTTAGTATGCCTGTAACACTTGTGACACTATTTACTAGCACACACGTGGTAGTTATTAGGGATTACGGGTCTGTATATATATTGGCTCACGCCTCCTTCTGACCGCTTTTGATTAAAACATGTTAATTATCCTTTTCGATTTATGTTTCAAACTTTAAAACTTAGTATATGTTGAAATGTTTAATCAAATAAGAAAGAACCCTTAGTAAATTGAGTGTTGGCTTGCCTGACCCTGCTATTGGGCGCCATCACGAACTAAGTTAGGATTTTGGGTCGTGACATTAAAAGAGTTAAATAATAAAAATAATAATAAAATAATGATGAATATCAATGGAGGAGATGAGTAGTGCCACTTCAAATTTGGAGTAACACTATTCATCCCCCATTTTGGGGAAGCATTCGAGCCACATTTTTAGCAAAAAAGTACTGCATTTTGGATAAATGGGGGAGGCTTGGAGATGCTATTAGGTAAACTCAATCGAGAACTAGGATCTCATATGAGCCATTTAATTTCAAGAAAATGTAGAATAGTGGGATTTTTCTTTATAAGAACTTTTTCATAAAACTACACTACAAAAAAATGGGTATTTTGTGGAGGGCATAAATAACCTCCGTAATTTGCATAATTTTGCGGCAATTTATTAGCTCCCTCAAAATTATACAATTTACGGGGTTATAAACTTCCACCACCTTAAATAGTAGCGCCTAATTTATTTCACACTCCCTCCTTTTTCCCCCAAACCTTTTGAGTCTAGAAACTTCCACCTTTCACAGATAGTTCATAGACTCTCTCTCTCTCTCCGCATAAACTCCATGGATTGAAATTCTCTCTATCCAATATTTAGGGATTGTGCATGTGATGACCCAAAGGGTCATCTTGTGTTTTAGAACTCAATTCTACGCCTGATAGCTTTGAAAATCTCATTTTTACCCTCCTCGATTTATGTGCACAGTCCGCGCGTGTTTCCAGAAAGCTTCTATGTAGAAAATTGAAGAAACAATGATCTTTGGCTTTAAAAATGATTTTTAGTTGACTTTAGTCAACGGTTTGATTAAATGGACCCGGACCCATGTTTTGACGGTCCCAGTGGGTCCATAATAAAATATGGGACCTGGGCGTATGCCCGGAATCGAATTCTGAGGTCCCTCGCTCGAGATACGAATTTTTGACCAAAATTGAATTATAGAAAATCAATGATTTTAAAGAACTTGCTTGATGTTTAATCTTATTGGTATTGAACCCGCATTTTGGTTTTGTAGCCCGGTACAGGTCCGCTATGATATTTGTACCTTGTCTGTGAAATTTGGTAAGAATAGGAGCGGATTTGACGTGATTCGAACCTTCGGTTGAGGAAAAAGAAATTTAAGGGGTTCTTGATAAATTCATAGGTTTGGTGCTAAATTCGTAGTTCTAGGTGTTATTATGGTGATTTGATCGCACGAACAAGTTCGTCTGATGTTTTTAGACTTGGGTGTATGTTTTGTTCGGAGCCCCGAGGTCTCGGGTGAGTTTCAGATAGGCTACGGAGTGGAAAAGACTTAGAAAGAATTGATGGGGTGTTCAGGTCTGCAGATCTCGCATTTGCGATGATGTTTCGCATAGCGAGCAAGACTGGGCTGGATAGTCTCGCAATTTCGAGAATAGAACCGCATTTGCAGAGGGCACCGCTTCGCATTTGCGATAATTTGTTCGCATTTGCGTGTCACGACCCCAAACCACCCGGTCGTGATGGCGCCTATCATGGAACTAGGCCAGCCGACACATTTCTGGAATTATTCGACACTTCATTATAGAGGTGTTTTTAAAACATTAATTAATAAAACTTCATACCATAAGTTTAAATAACAAGTGCAGACAAAAACAAAAGCCCGACATCGGGGTGTCATAAGTCACGAGCGTCTACTAAGGACTATCTGAAAACAACTAAGAATATTACTATCTGGAAAACACTATTATAGTTTGAGGAAAATAAGAGGGAGAAGAGCAAGGTTGTAACTACCATGTAGCTATCTTGCCGACTCTGAATATCCGTGATGGATGGAAGAATCAACGCTCGCTATCACGTCCAGAAATTCCTGGATCTGCACACAAGGTGCAAGGAGTAATGTGAGTACGCCAACTCAGTAAGTAATAAATGTAAATAAAGACTGAGCAGTAAGAAACACATAAATCCACATTATGAAATCATAGTAATTACAACATGCCTTCATAACAGTATATAAGTCAAATCCTCTCGCTTAAAACCAAATTTCAGTAAAAATCATTTGAAGATATTTTTCCAACAGTTCTAAAAGAGTTTCAATGAAGTATAGAGTAAAAGTGATGAAAATCATAAGTAGCCCCTCGGGCAAAACATGCATCATAAACCGCCCCTCGGGCATAACATCACTCAGAATCAGCCCCTTGGGAAACCTCACAATCACTCGTAATCAGCCTCTCTGGTACATCAAGAATCAAGAACAGCCCATCGAGAAACATCATATCACTCACTCAGGGTACCCACACTCACTGGGGGTATACAAAATTTGGAGGGGCTCCTATAACCCAAGCGTTATAACAAGCCACCCCGTGGCATAATCAAACAGCCCCTCGATCTCTCATTATCATAAATCAGTAACAACATGCTGCGGCGCGTAGCCCGATCCCATAATATCCTCACAACACAGGCCCTCGGCCTCACTCAGTCAGAAACCTCTCAAATCGCTCGGGCTATCAGTAAAAGAACAGTGTGCTCAACCTAAAGATATCATTTTTATACATCGAAACAGAGTAATAAAAATTGAGTTATGAAATTAGGAAACACAACATGACTGAGTATAGATCTTAAATCAAAAACAGTGAGAGGATAATAAGAAAAGACCTCTAAGGTCCAAACCGCTTTGGCACAAGGCCCAAATATGACATTTAGCCCAATTTATAGTAGTTCTTTATAAATACAATAGTATCAAATAGTTTTAAGTCAAATACGCAACTTTATAGTTTCTATGGGACGGAAAAAATTACAATCCTAACGGTGCACGCCCACACGCTCGTCACCTAGCATACGTGTCACCTCAAAAATGGTGAAACGATGTGAAAATCTGGGGTTTCATACCCTCAGGACAAGATTTACAATCATTACTTACCTCAAACCAGACAAAAATCTACTCTGAAATGCCCTTGCTGCTCGGCCCGGCCTCAAATCGCCCTGAATCTATCCATAATAAGTATCATAACATTAATACATGCTAAAGGAACAAATCCCATGCGAAAACTATCAAATTAAATCAAAAATCCTGAATTGGCAAAACCCGACCCCCAGGCCGACGTCTCGGAATCCGGAAAAAATTAAAAAACTAAAATCCTTGTTCAATCACGAGTCTACCATACCAATTCCATTGAAATCCGACATCAAATAGCCATCCAAATCCCCAAAATCTACTCTCTCATTCTCCTCCATTTTTCTCCAATTTTCCACCCCAAATTCCAATTTAGATGATAAAAATTAAGGTACAATCATGAAATTTAGCCAAAACTAAGTGAAGAACACTTACCCCAATCACTCCTATGAAAATCCTCTATAAAATATCCTTCTCCCAAGCACTCTATTGAATTTCTGGAATTATAGACTCAAACCCTCGATTTTGGAATTTAATACTGCTGCCCATATTTTCTTCTTCGCGAATGCGGCCATCCTCTTGCGTTCGCGTAGACCAACCCAAACTGCCTTTCCACTTTACTCTTTGCAAACGCGACAACTGATTTGCAAATGTGATGCATTACCAGCTCACAACTTCATGAACGCGACTCTCAACTCGCGAATGCGACCCTCAATCGCAAACACGTAGACCAAGAATCTGGGGTCCCCATCTGCCTCACCCATCTTCGTGAACGCGATACAACACATGCGTTTGCGATGCAAACACTGCCTTACCCTTTGCGTTCGCGTCCTCTCCTTCGCAAATGCATAGAAAAAAAACTCACCATGTCATAAACACTCTTCGCGAATGCGAGGCTCCTCTCGCGAACGAGAAAGAGGAAACCATAAACAGAGTTCTACAGCTGATCAACTATCTCACCAAGGCCCAAATGATCCCTTAACCAGCCGAAACTCACCCGAGGCCCTCGGGACCTCCACCAAACGTATCGACAAATCCCATAGCATCATACAAACATAGTCGATCCTTCGAATCACTCAAAACAACATCAAAATACCAAATTACCCTCAGATTCAAGCCTAGGAACTTCTAAACTTCCAAAATTCGCCAACGATTCCAAAACTCGCCAAACCACGTTCGAATTATGTTAAATTATGCACACACACTACAAAATGACACTACGAACCTACTCCAACTTCCGAAATTCCATTCCGAACCCAATATCAAATTTTCCACTGCCGACCGGAAATCACCAAATTTCCAATTTCGCCAATTCAAGCCTAATTCTACCCCGGACCTCCGAATTACATTACGAACACACTCCTAAGTCAAAAATCAACTAACGTAGCTATCCGAGCCATAAAAACCCTAATATGAGGTCGTTTACTCATAAGTCAACGTTCGATTGACTTTTCCAACTAATTAACCAACTTAAGAGACCAAGTGTCTCATTTCTCTCCATAATCACTTCGAACCGAGCCAACCAACCCAACACCATAAAAGAGCTGAACCACACATAATGCAGCAGAAATGGGGGAAACGGGGCTAGAACTCTCGGAACGACCGATCGTATTGTTACATTCTCCCCCTCTTAAACAAACGTTCATCGTCGTACGAGTCTAGAAACATACCTAGAGTCTCAAATAGGTGTAGATATCTGCTCCGTCTCCTGCTCGATCTCCCAGGTGGCCTCCTCCACCGGCTTCCGTATCCACTGCACCTTAACTGAGGCTATATCCTTTGACCTCAACCTTCGGACATGTCGACCAAAAATAGCCTCTGGCTCCACATCATAAGTCATAGCATCCTCTAGATTAACCGTGCTAAAGTCCAAAACATGGGACGGGTCGCCAACATACTTCTGAAGCATGGAAACATGAAACACCGGACATGCGTAACACCCTTCATGGGTGACACGTTCATCAGATACTTGTCTCCAACCATGGAAAATACATCACAGACCTTCATGTCCGCATAATGCTTCTGCCTAGACTACATCGTGCGAAGCCACTCCTGAATCATCTTCACCTTATATAAAGCATCCTGCACAAAATCTATACCCAAGACTCTAGCCTCACCCGACTCAAACCAACCAACTGGAAATCTACACCTCCTCCCATATAAAGCCTCGTACAGAGTGATAAATATTATTATATGCAAACTTCGCAAGTGGAAGAAATTGGTACCATGAACTCCCAAAATCAATAACACAGGTACACAACATGTCCTCCAATATCTGAATAGTGCGCTCAGACTGCCTGTCCGTCTGAGGGTGAAAAGTTATGCTCGAATCAACCGGTGTACCCAAATCCCGCTGCACAGCCCTCCAAAAGTGCGATGTGAACTGAATACCTCTACCAGAAATGATGGAAACTGGAACACCATGCAGCCGAATAATCTCCCAGATATAAATCTCAGCTAACCGCTCTGAAGTGTAAGTAGTACCAACATGAATGAAGTGCGTGGACTTGGTCAGCTGATCCACAATAACCCAAATGGCATCGAACTTCCTCGAAGTCCGTGGGAGCCCAACTACAAAGTCCATGGTGATCCGCTCCCACTTCCACTCTGGAATAGCCAACCTCTGAAGCAATCCACTTGGCCTCTGGTTCTCATACTTGACCTGCTGACAGTCACCGATCTACAAATCCAACAATATCTTTCTTCATCCGCCTCCACCAATAATGTTGTCTCAGATCTTGATACGTCTTCGCTACACTCGGATAGATAGAATACCTCGAGCTGTGGGCCTCCTCAAGAAGTAACTACTGAAGCCCATCTACATTAGGCATGAATATCCGACCTACATCTTCATCACACCATCATCGCTAGTACCTACATCTTTGGCATCACCTCGCCGGACCCTATCCTAAAGAACGAGCAAGTGTGGGTAATCATATTACCGCTCTCTGATGCGATCATAAAAAGAAGACATGGAGACCCCGCAAGACGATACCCGACTGGGCTCTGATATATCCAATCTCATAAGTTTTCCTTCTAAGGCCTGAACATCAAGTGCTAAAGGTCTCTCTGCTGCTGGAAGATATGCTTGGCCTTCTCCGATTTCGCAAATTCAGATCCTTCTGCTTAAACAGATATTGCAGACTGCGATGATCAGTAAAAACCTCACAATGAACCCCATTCAAATAATGACACCAAATCTTCAAGGCGTGAACAATGGCTAATAACTCAAGATCATGCACCGGATAATTCTTCACATGGGTCTTTAACTGGCGCGAGGTGTAGGCAATCACCCTACCCTCTTACACCAAGACACGACCAATACCTATCCTTGAGGCATCACAATACAAGGTATAAGAACCTGAAGCTGATGGAAAAACTAATACTAGAGCTATTGTCAAAGTAGCCTTGAGCTTATGAAAGCTCTCCTCACACTCGTCCGACCACCTGAACGGAGCACCCTTTTGGGTCAATTGGTCAAGGGCGAAGCAATAGAAGAAAACCCCTCCACAAAGTGATGGTAATAGCCCGCCAAACCAATGAAGCCCCTAATCTCCGTAGTTGAGCACGGTCTGGGCCAACTCTACACCGCCTCTATCTTCTTCGGATCTACCTGAATACCGTTACTAGACACTACGTGCCTCAAGAAAGCTACCGAACCAAGCAAAACCTCACACTTGGAGAAATTTGCATAAAGCTTCTCCTCCATCAATCTCTGCAATACAACTCTCAAATGTCGAGCATGATCCTCCTAGCTACGAGAGTACACCAAGATGTCATCAATGAACACAGTAACGAAGGAATCCAAGTATGGCTGAAATACATTGTTCATCAGATCCATGAACGCTGCTGGGGCATTGGTCAGCCCAAAAGACATCACCAAAAACTCATAATGGCCATAACGGGTCCTGAAAGCCATCTTAGGAATATCTAAATCCCAAATCTTCAGCTGATGATACCCGGATCTTAAATCGATCTTAGAGAACACCCTAACTCCCTGAAGCTGGTCAAAAAAATCATCAATACGAGGCAAATGATACTTATTCTTGATTGTAACCTTGTTCAACTGGATGTAGTAAATACACATTCTCATAGAACCATCCTTCTTCTTCACAAACAACACCGGTGCACCCCAAGGCGACACACTAGGCCGAATGAACCCCTTATCTAGGAGTTCCTGAAGCTGCTCTTTCAATTTTTTCAATTCTGCTGGTGCCATAAGATACGATGGAATAGAAATAGGCTGAGTGCCTGGCACAATCAATATCCTTGTAGGGTGGCATGCCCGACAGGTCTACAGGAAACACATCCGAAAAATCATGGACCACCAGAACATAATCAATAGTAGGAGTCTCTGCACTGACATCCCTCGCAAAAGCCAAGTAAGATAGACACCCTTTCTCCACCATGTGCTGAGCCTTGAGGTATGAAATCACCCTACTAGGAACATAATCAGTGGAACCTCTCCACTCAACCCTCAAAAATTCTGGCATTGCTAAGGTCACGGTCTTAGCATGACAATCTAGAACAACATGACATGGAGATAGCCAATCCATGCCCAATATCACATCGAAGTCAACCATACTGAGCAATAACAAGTCCACTCGGGTGTACAGACCCCAAATAGACACCACACATGACCGATCCACACAGTCAACAACAACAGTAACGCGCGCGGGCATAGACACACGAACAACTGATGCTAAAGAATCACGCGGTATATCCAGAAAATGGGAAAAATATGATGAGACATATGAATATGTGGAACCAGGATCAAATATGAGCAAGGCATCTCGGTGACAAACTAAAACAATACCTATGATCACGGCATCTGAATCCATAACCTCTGGTCTAGCTAGAAGTGCATAAAAACGGGCCTGGCCTCTACCTGATCGACCTCCCGCTCTAGGGCAGCCTCTAGCTGCCTGACCCCCACTCTTAGCTGCCTGGGTGGGTGGTGAAGTAACTGGTGCTGAAGTCGATGGCTGACTACTCTACTGAGATAGGCCCCCATGGCGATGAGGACACTGCATCCACATATGCACCAATCCTCTACACTCATAACAACTTCCTAATGCTGGTGATGGGGACTGAAGGGAACCCCTAGCACCGGGATGACTAGTGGAAGAACCTGTCATGGAGGAACCCTGAATTGATGGTGCACGGGATGAGCTCTGGGCTGGAAGGGCACTGAATGATGAGTGTCCCGGATGAGAACTGCAGGAACCATGCCTTGATGATGCACCACTATAAGCTGGGCGAGCTGGCTGAGCAGGCCTAAATGGGCGGCCTCTACTATGCTGAAACTGACCTCTGGAGAGAAAACTACCAAAGCAACCAGATCTCGAGGCCTCTTGGCCTCCCTCTCATCTCGCTCCTAGCGATGAACTGACTCAATCTCATGGGAAATATCAATAACCTGCTCAAAAGTAGCACCCGATGCCCTTTCTCTGGCCATAAGAATCTGGAGCTGATATGTGAGGCCATCCACGAACCTCCTTATGCTCTCTCTCTGTGTAGGAACCAACCAAACAACATGACGGGCAAGCTCTGAAAATCTCATCTCACGCGGCATCATAGTCATATCATCCCTGCTGGACTGTAGCACATACTTCTCCAAAAAGAGAGCGGAGAACTGCTGCCAGGTAAGGGGTGCTACACGAACAGGCCTATGCCTCTCATAAACCTCCCACCAAGTAAAGGCAGCTCCTGAAAACTGGAAAGTAGTGAACGAGAGCCCACTGGTCTCCAATATACTCGTTGTACAAAGAATCCTCTGACATTTGTCCAAGAAACCCTCGGCATCCTCGCCCTCGGCTCAACTGAAAGTCAGAGGCTAAAGTCTACCAAACTTCTCCAATCTACGTTGCTCATCATCAGGCATGACTGGAATCACACACTAGGGCTTCCCCCGGTGTCTGAAGTCCCTGAACAACCTTCCTAGGAATACGCGCGGTGGGAGTTTGAGTGTCTCCCCAGCCTGAGAAGTAGCGGCTATAGAAGAAATAGCGACCTACTAAGAAATACTGGTGCACACGATCAATCTGAGCCAAGGTCTCTTTTTAAGACCCGGAATAACAATAGGCACAGCCGGTGCTTGGGCTGGTCCTGCTGGTACATCTGCAGTTGTGACCTGATCTGGAATAACGAGTGGGTCTATAAGTACAGCCCCGGCTGCTGTGCGGCTACACCTCTACCCCTGCCACGGCCTAGACCCTTCAAGGGCTTAGCTGGTGGCTGGTGCCCTCATAATCACTGAGAAAATGAAACAGCAGAAGTTTAGTTACCAGAATCAATAGATTCGCATGACAAGAATTCAAGAATGTGAGATATTCCTAAGGGTTATGCAGCCTCTCGAAGATAAGTACAGACGTCTCCGTACAGATCCGCAAGACTCTACTAAACCTGCTCATGACTCGTGAGACATATGTAACCTAGGCTCTGATACAAACTAGTCACGACCCCAAACCACCCAGCTGTGATGACTCCTATCATGGAACTAGGCCAGCCGACACATTTTCAGAATGATTCGACACTTCATAATAGAGGTGTTTTTAAAACATTAATTAATAAAAATTCATAGCATAAGCTTAAATAACAAGTACGGAAAGAAACAAAAGCAAGACATCGGGGTGTCACAAGTCATGAGCGTCTACTAAGGATTATCCGAAGACAACTAAGACTATTAAAGTCTGGAAAACACTAATATAGTCTGAAGAAGATAAGAGGGAGAAGAGCAAGGCTGCGATTGTCATGCAGCCACTTTGCCGCTTTCTATGTAGTAAGAAACACATAAATCCACTTCATGAAATCACAGTAAATACATCATGCCTTCATAACAGTATATAAGTCAATTCCTCTCGCTTAAAACCAACTTTCAGTAAAAATCATTTGAAGATATTTTTCCAACAATTTCAAAATATTTTCAATGAAGTTTAGAGTAAAAGTGATGAAAATCATAAATAGCCCCTCGGGCAAAACACGAATCATAAACCACCTATCGGGCATAACATCCCTCAGAATCAGCCCCTCGGGCAACCTCAAAATCACTCGTAATCAGCCCCTCGGGCACATCATGAATCAAGAACAGCCCCTCGGGCAACATCATATCACTCACTCAGGGTACCCGCGCTCACTGGGGTGTACAGACTCCGAAGGGGCTCTAATAGCCTAAGCGATATAAAAAGCCACCTTGTGGCATAATCAATCAGACCCTTGGCCTCTCATAATTATAAATCACTAACAACATGTTGCGGCGCGCAATCCCATAATATCCTCACAACACAGGCCCTCGGCCTCACTCAGTCAGAAACCTCTCAAACCGCTCAGACTATCAGTAAAAGAACATGGTGCTCAACCCAAAAATATCATTTTTATGCCTCAAAATGGGGTAATAAAAACCCAGTTATGAAATCAGTAAACACAACATGAATACAATATTATCAAATTGTTTTCAGTCAAATACGGCACATGAATACAATAAGAAAAGGCCTCTAAGTTTCAAACCACTTTGGCACAAGGTCCAAATATGACATTTAGCCCAATTTATAGTTGTTCTTTATAAATACAATATTATCAAATTGTTTTCAGTCAAATACACTACTTTATAGTTGCTACGGGACGGAAGAAGTTACAATCCCAATGGTGCACACCCATACGCTCATCACCTAGCATGCGTGTCACCTCAAAAATGGTGAACTATGTGAAAATCTGGGGTTTCATACCCTCAGGACAAGATTTACAATCATTACTTACCTCAAATCGGACGAAAATCTACTCCGAAATAGCCTTGCCGCTCAACCCGACCTCAAATCACCCCGAATCTATCCGAAATCAGTATCATAACATTAACACATGCTAAAGGAACAAAGCCCACACGAAAATTATCAAATTAAATCAAAAATCCCGAAATTGGCCAAACTCGACTCCCCGGCCCACGTCTCGGAATCTGACAAAAATTAGAAAACTAAAATCCTCGTTCAGTCACGAGTCTACCCATATCAATTCCATTAAATTCCGACATCAAATGGCCATCCAAATCCCCAAAATCTACTCTCCCATTCTCCTCCATTTTTCTCCAATTTTCCACCCCGAAGATGATAAAAATCAAGGTACAATACTGGAATTTAGCCAAAACTAGGTAAAGAACACTTACCCCAATCACTCCTTTGAAAATCCTCTCTAAAATCGCTTTCTCCCGAGCTCTCTATTGAATTTCTGGAATTATAGACTCAAACCCTAGATTTTGGAATTTAATATTGCTGCCCAGATTTTCTTCTCTGCGCATGCGGCCGTCCTCTCGCATTCGCGTAGAACAACCCAAACTGCCTTTCCACTTTACTCTTCGCGAATGTGACAACTGCTTCACGAATGTGATGCTTTACCAGCTCACAACTTCGTGAACGCGTAGACCAAGAACCTGGGGTCCCCAACTGCCTCACTCCTCTTCGTGAATGCAACACAACACACACGTTCACGATGCAAACACTGCCTCACCCTTCACGCTCTCATTATCTCCTTCATGAATGTGTAGAAGAAAAAATCACCATCTCATAAACACTCTTCACGAATACGAGTCCCCTCTCGTGAATGCGAAAGAGTAAACCATAAATAGAGTTCTGCAGCTGATCAGCTATCTCACCAAGGCCAAAATGATCACTTCACCACCCGAAACTCACCCAAGGCCCTCAGGACCTCGACCAAACATACCGACACAACCCATAGCATCATACAAACTTAGTCAATCATTCGAATCACTCAAAACAACATCAAAATACCAAATTACCCTCGAATTCAAGCCTAAGAACTTCTAAACTTCATAAATTCGCTAATAATGTCGAAACCTGCCAAACCACGTCTGAATTATCTGAAATTTTGCACGCACGTCAAAAATAACACTACGAACCTACTCCAACTTCCAGAATTCTATTCCGACCCTGATATCAAATTTTCCACTGCCGGCAGAAAATTGCCAAATTTCTAATTTTTCCAATTCAAGCCTAATTCTACCTTGGACCTCCGCATTACATTTCGAACACATTCTTAAGTCCATAATCACCTAACGAAGCTATCCAAGCCATAAAACCCTAATCCGAGGTTGTTTACTCATAAATCAACTTACAATTGACTTTTCCAACTATTTAACCAACTTAAAAGACTAAGTGTCTCAATTCTATCCACAATCACTCCAAACCCGAGCCAACAAACCCAACAAAATATAAAAGATTTGAACCACACATAATGAAGCTTAAATGGGGGAAACGGGGGTAGAACTCTCGGAATGACCGATCGGGTCGTTACATTGCGATCGTTGCCAAAATGTGAAGGTTTCGCATTTGCAAGCTTCGCAAATGCGAAGCTCAGGTCGCAAATGCGACATTTGCAGCTGATAGGTCTCTACTAAAATGGGGGTTTTCTCATTTTTCAACATTCCCAAACACTAGAAACCTCTTAGGCGATTTTTCAAAGGCAACTTTTTCTCGAAATCATATGTAAGTGATTCTTAACTCATTTCTATCAATCTTTCACTTTATCTTACAAGATTTCAACCTAGAATCTAAGGTTTTTATGGTGGAATTGTGGATTTTTGGATAGAAATATGTATTTCAAAATTTGGGGATTTGGACCTCAAATTGAGGTCGGATTCAAAAACCAATTATATATCCGGGCTCGGGGGTGAACGCGAAATCGGGTTTTGGTTCGAATTTTGGGTTTGGACCAAGCGGGCCCGGGTGTTGAATTTTTCAAAAATGACCTAAATTTAACCTTTAGTTATCGTGGGTGATTCCTAAGGCTTATTTTGAATCATTTGGTTGGTAATTTGCTAGATATTTTTTGCTTGGAGGCTAATTTGAAAGGCAAGGCTATGATTGAACTTTGAGTGATATTTTGAGTGAGGTAAGTGTTGTACCTAACCATGGCTTGAGGGATTAGGTATTGTTGCCTATTTATTATGTGTTGATTGCTGAGTACAACGTATAGGTGAGATGACGAGTACCTATGCGTTATTGTCGAGTCCTAGCATGCGAATCAGTCTTATTCTTGTGATCGTTGTGTTCTTTATTCGTATTATTCAAGCTTAGATTAGATATTCTTTATGTTGTTATTGTTTTTCGATGTTTGGGCGAGGGAGAGTGTAAAGAATGAAGGTTGATGCCGTGCCATTGCATATTTATTATCATTATCATGTGAGGAAGAGTGTAAAGCACGAAGGGTGATGTCGTTCCATTACATATTTATTATCATTATCATGTGAGGAAGAGTGTAAAGCACGAAGGGTGATGTCGTTCCATTACATATTTATTATCATTATCATGTGAGGAAGAGTGTAAAGAACGAAGGGTGATGGTATGCCATTACCTATTCATTATCATTATCATATGAGGAAGAGTGTAAAGCAGTAAGGGTGATGCCGTGCCATTTCATATTCACTATCATTATCATGTGACGAAGAGTGTAAAGCACGAAGGGTGATGCCGTGCCATTTCATATTCAGTATCATCATTTCTGTCATTTATTATGGTGAGGATGAGAGTAAAAGCACGAAGGGTGATGCCGTGCATTTGTTTATGCTATGTTTTTAATATTTCTTTACTGTTACCATTCTCATGATCTTGTATCCCCCCCCCCCAACATGTTCTCCCCCTCTCAGTATTGTTCGTGTAGCTTCTATTATTTATTATTATGTCTATACATTATTTATATGCACAGGTTTATGTTGTCGCCTTGTCCTAGCCTCGTCACTACTTTGTCGAGGTTAGGCTTGACACTTACTAGTACATGGGGTCGGTTGTACTGATACTGCACTCTGCACTGTTCTTTGCACATTATGGTACTAGACCGAGTTGATCCCGTGTGTAGTTGCTGACTCTATCCTACAGGAGACCCAAGGTATATCTGCTGGCGTTCGCAGACCCTGGAGTCCTCTTCTAGTTACTTCAGTTTACTGTTTCTTTTATTCGAAAAGAATTGTATTTTTCTTCAGCCAGTATTTGTAGTAAGTTTTATAATTTCGTGAATTGTGACACCAGACTCTGTGTAGTTGTGTATGAATATTTGGATTATCATGAACTTTCGCACTTCTTTAATCTATTATGCTTTAAATTATTGCCATGTATCAAACTGTTTAAAGAGTTAGTGTATTAAATCCCTAAATGTTGGCTTGCCTGGAAACTGAATGGTTAGACGCCATCACGGTCCTCACGGTGGAAAATTCGGGTCATGACAAGTTGGTATCAGAGCCCTAGGTTTCTTAGGTCTCACAATTCATGGACAAGCTTAGCAGAGTCTGGGAGATCGGTGGGGAGACGTCTGTACTTACCTCCGAGAGGCAATAAAGTTAGGAACAAGTTCAATTTTATTCAACTCTGTAATGCGAATCTTGTTATCTCAATACTCATTGAACTCTTCTATTCTTATTCTCTCGCAGATGGTGAGAACACATACTGCTTTTTCTTCTAACTAATAGTCGGATCCTCCAGAAGCACGTCTTACGAGGGGCAGCGGGCGAGGTTGAAGCTGTGCTAGAGGCCGAGGCAGGGGCAGGGCTCAGCCTAGGTCCCGAGCAGCAGCTCCAGCTGTGGAGCCTCAAGTAGAGTTCGACGAGGAGGTTCCAGATCACATTATTCTTGTCGGACCACCTCAGGTCCCAGAGGGGTTTATTGCCACCCTGGTGTTTCAGGATGTCTTGGTCCAATTAGTGGGCCTTATGGAGAGTGTGGAACAGACTGGCACATTACCCATGGCACCAGCCGTATCTTAGGCTGGAAGAGGAGCCTAGACTCCTGCTACTCACACTGCGGGGAAGATGGCTTCCCAGTTTCAGACTCCAGCAGCTCATCCAGTCGCAGTGGTTTAGCCGGTTGCTGGGTCAGCTATGTCCTCTAAGGCTTTGTAAAGCTTGGATAGGTTTACCAAGATCTTCCCAGTTCGCTTCAGTGGTGCTACTTCAGAGGATCCCTAAGAGTATTTTGATAGATTTATGAGGTTCTTCGGAACATGGGTATATTGGAGACCAATAGGGTCGACCTTTTTGCTTTTCTGATGAATGGTTCTGCTAAGAAATGGTGGAGGGATTATTTATTGACTTGACCATTTGGGTCGCCTTCTCTTACTTAGGACCAGTTCTCACATCTCTTCTTAGAGAAGTTTCTTCCTATTACCTTAAGAGAGGAGCGTCGATGTCAGCTCGAGTGCCTCCAGTAGGGCAGCATGATTGTTACTCAATACGAGACTCATTTTGTGGACTTGGCCCGTCATGCTATTCTTTTGCTTCTCACAGAGAGAGATGGTGAGGAGGTTTATTGAGGGTCTTGCTCAGCCTATTATATTGAAAATGGCTAAGGATATAGGGAGTGAGATTTCTTTCCAAGATGCGGCCAATGTGGCCCGATGAGTCGAGATGGTTCTTGGATAGGGAGGTCAGGGGTCGGACAAGAGACCTCGTCATTCCGGTGGATTAAGCAGTGCCTCATCTGGAGGCGGGGGTACTTATGGCAGAGGCCATCATCCCAGGACATTTCATTCAGCACTCCAGACATCCCACAGTGCCCCAGGTGGTCGTGTCTCTTATATGCCTTATTCTGATCAGCCAACCTACACTACACCACCAGCTCATATTAGTGCACCTCATCTTTAGAGTTTTCAGGGTGGTTATTCAGGTTGACACGGTCAGTTTTCCAGCCAACAGACTCAACATCGGAAGTCTTATTATACTTGTGGTGATATGAGGCACCTTGCTAGATATTTCCCTCGTGTGTTGAGCAGTTCACAGCACCAGAGTTCTCGTTCCATGGTTTCCGACACCAGTAGCTTCATCGCCTGCTCAGCCAGCCAGAGGCAGGGGTCAGATGGTTTGAGGTGGAGGTTAGGCCGCTGAAGGTGGAGGCCCGCCTAGAGCTCGTCCCAAAGACATTGTTCAGGGTGGTGGGGCCCAACCCCGATGTTATGCGTTTCCACCCAGACCTGAGGCTGAGTCATCAGATGCTGTCATTACATGTACTGTTTCAGTTTACAGTAGAGATGCTTCAGTTCTATTTGATCCTGGGTCTACTTACTCGTATGTGTCATCTTATTTTTCTTCATACTTGGTTGTACCTCATGATTCCTTGAGTGCCCCTGTATATATCTCCACATTAGTGGGAGATGCTATTGTTGTAGATCATGTGTATCATTTGTGTGTGGTCGCTATTGGGATTCTTGAGACCAGTGTAGATCTTTTTCTCCTTGATATGGTTGATTTCGATGTTATATTAGGAATGGATTGTCACGCCAGGATAGTGACATTAGCCTTTCCAGGGTTGCATCGATTAGAGTCTAGAGGGACTGTCGGTCATTCCTCTAGCAAGGTTATTTCTTTTATGAAGTGTCACGACCCGATTTCGGAGTCGTGATAGCGCCTGTCGTGGAACCAGGCAAGCCGCTCCTTTCATCTAAGCTAAATTCAGGTTCCAGTAAAAATACAGTTTTAAACGAAATTATTGATAATACTAAGAATCTGAAGTTTAAAAACAATATTTGAAACAAAAATTTAAAATTTCCAACCCCGGATCCGGTGTCACTCAGTCATGAGCTGCTATATCATAAAATAAAGAATGAAGAAATAGACAACATAGTCTCAAAATAAGTGAAACAGGTGGAATAAGGAAGAGAAGACGAGGTCGTGATCGCCATCTTCCACCTCGACAACTCCAATGAAAACTCTGATAGCTACTCAATGTCCACTATCGGGTCCCGGTGTACCTGGATCTGGACATAAGGTGCAGGGGGTAACATGAGTACACCAACTTGGAAGTAACGAACCCAAACTATGGGCTGAGAGGTAGTGACAGAAAAAACCTCAGAATTTACAATAAATAGTATACAGAAATTAGACATGCTAACAGTTTACCAGAATGAGTAAATATGCCAAGTATGCCAATATACTCTACATGCCATCATAAAAATATATGTATGAAACCAGTGTGGATATGCACATAGTGTTCACAACCTTCACACAACAGTCCACTCAGTACTGTATATGGCTCCCAGGCCCAGGGAAAAGTCCATCCTGGAATCTACATAATCATTGGTAACCGTAGTCACTATGTACTGAGGAAAAAGTCAAATCTATCCCCACAGAGAAAGTCCATCTCCGGAATACAACACTCGGACAAAATCCATGTCCAGGGATGATCCATCCCTCACATAACATCCACTTCGGACACGATCCATGCCTAGGGAAAATCTATCCCTCAACATCAATACGCTCACTGGGGGTGTAAAGACTCCGGAGGGTCCCTAGTGGCCCAAGCGCCATATCAAGACAATGAAGGAATGATTTAAGTATCGTTGCGGTGTGCAGTCCGATCTCATAACTGTCTCAAATTACAGGCTCTCGGCCTTACTCAGTCATTACTCTTCAGTCTCACTCACATGGATCACAGATGTATCCATCAGCCCGAAACAATGATAAGTATGCATATAATTAACAATACTGAGACTGAGATATGAAGCGATATGCTATAACAAGTTTGAGTATATGAAATCAAATAATCACAAAATGAGACAGTAATATACGACCACTCGGGTCTCAGCATTTTCAGCGCGACGCCTAGCATTTATACTTAACACGATTCCTAACAGGTTCACAATTACCACATTAACAGAAGAACATATATCATCAGGGAATAATCAGTAAGTGGTGCCATGGGATAAGCCAGGACACAAATACTCGGTGCACACCCGCACGCCCGTCACTTGGAATGTGTGTTACCTCGATTATAGTCATAAATCATTGAGCTCGGGGTTTCGAACCCTCAGAACCAAGTTTGGAAACTTTAATTACCTCAAAACAGGCTAAAATACTACTCCGCAATGCCTTTGCTTCTAAATTCGGCCTCCGAGTGCTCAAAATCTACCAAAAATAAGATTTATATCATTATAATATTCCAAGGTACGAACCTTAAACGAAATTTATCAAAAATACTCAAAAATCCCAATATTGATCATACCTGACCCTCAGGCCCACGTCTCGGAACTCGATGAAATTTATGCCACAAAAATCCTCATCCTCCCACGAGTCTATACATACCAAGAACACTGAAATTGGAGCCCAAATGACCCTCAAATTCCCATTTTAAAGTCTCTAAACCACAAGCCATAATTACCTATTTTAGCTGTTTTCCCCAAATTTACCATTAATCCGACCTTTAATCATATATAAATGAGTTTTAAGTCCAAAATCCTTACCTCAATGAAGAACTATCAGTTTCCCTATTCAAAACCCTTCAAAAGCTTCAAACCCGAATAAGAATGGTGAAAGAATGACCAAAATTCGCTAGAGATTCTTTTTATAGGTTTTGCCCAGCGCTGACTGCACCTGCTGTCCTTTTCTCGCACCAGCGGACACGCACATGCGTTCCCAGGTGCGCACCTGCGAGAATTCACTTAAAGTTCATTTCCGCACCTGCGGCATATCCTCCGCACTTGCGACTCCGCAGGTGCAGCCCCACGCCCGCATCTGCGACCTTCACTGATCCAGCTAATTTTTGCATCTGCGGAGCCTTGTCTGCTTCTGCAGGCTCGCACCTGCGGTCCCTTATCCGCAGGTGCGGAAACACCAAATAGTTTCACACCATCAACTACAAAATACCAAAAATCACGTTGTTACCCATCCGAACTCAACCCAAGGCCCTCGGGACCCCAACAAAAAATACATATAAGTCATAAATGATCACTCAGACTTAGTCAAACCCTCGGAACACCCAAAATAACATCGAAACACCAATTCAACCCATGATTCAAGCCTAAAGATATTCAAACTTCTGAAATTCACCAACGATGACGAAACTAACCAAACCTCGTCCGAATGATATGAAAATTTGCACACACATCTATAATGAATCTACGAACCTGCTCCAACTTCTGGAATTCCATTCCTACCCCGATAGCCTATTTTCCATTGTCGATCGGAAATCGCCAAAAACTAACTTTCGCCAATTCAAGCCTAATTCTACACTGAACCTCAAAACTACATTCCGAACACACTCCTAAGTCCCAAATCACCTAACAAAGCTATCTGAGCCATAAAATCCGCATTCCGAATTCATTTACCTATAAGTCAACTCCCGGGTGACTTTTCCAACTATTGAGCTCATTTAAGAGACTAGGTGCCTTAATTCTCACCACGACCACTCTGAACCCGAGTCAACCAAGTAATACCACACAAAATATATGAACCACACAAGCGATGAAGTATAAATGAGAGAAACAGTCTAAACTCTCAGAACAACCGGCTGGGTCGTTACATGAAGGCTCGTCGTATGGCCGAGAAGGGGTGTTTGGCCTATTTGGCTTATGTTCGTGATTCTAGTACTGAGATTCTTTCTAAGGATTATGGGTCTATTGTTCGTGAGTTTCTTGAGGTATTTCCTGCAGACCTGTCGGGGATGCCACGCGACAGGGATATTAACTTTTGTATTGACTTGGCTCCGGGCACTAGGCCCATTTCTATTTCGCCATACCGAATGGCGCCCACCAGAGTTGAAGGAATTGAAGGACCAATTACAATATTTTATTGATAAAGTCTTCATTACACCTACTGTCTCGCCCTGAGGTGCACCGGTGTTGTTTGTGAAGAAGATGGATGGGTCTGTGAGGATGTGTATAGACTATCGGCAGTTGAACAAAGTCACTATCAAGAAAAGGTATCTGTTGCTGAGGATTGATGATGTATTCGATAAGCTTTAGGGTGCCAAAGTGTTTTTGAATATTAATTTGAGATCGGGCTACCATCAGTTGAGGATTAGGACATCTGATGTCCCTAAGACAGCTTTTCGTACGCGGTATGGGCACTTTGAGTTTCTGGTGATGTTCTTTGGGTTGACTAATGCCCCAACATCATTTATGGACTTGATGAACCGAGTGTTCAAGACTTATCTAGATTCCTTTGTGATTGTGTTTATTGATGACATCTTGATATGCTCCCGCAGTCGGGAGGAGCATGAGCAGAACCTCAGGGTAGTGCTCCAGACCTTTAGGGATAGCCAGTTGTATGCTAAATTCTCAAAGTGCGAGTTTTGGTTGGATTCAGTCGCTTTCTTGGGCCATGTTGTTTCGGTAGAAGGTATTCAGGTTGATCCTAAGAGGATTGAGGCAGTCAAGAACTAGCCTAGACCCACTTTAGCCACGGAGATCAGGAGCTTCATAGGTTTGGCAGGGTATTACCATCGGTTTATGAAGGGGTTTTCTTCTATAGTAGCCCCGATGACCAGGTTGACCTACAAGGGTGCCCCATTCAGATGGTCGGACGAGTGTGAGGTGAGCTTTCAGAAGCTCAAGACAGCTTTGACTACAGCACTGGTGTTGGTATTGCCATCAGTTTCAAGATCTTACACGGTGTATTGTGATACCTCCCGTGTTGGGCTCGTAGAAGTATTGATGCAGGAAGGCAGGGTGATTACATATGTGTCTCGGCAGTTGAAGCTTCATGAGAAGAATTACCTTGTTCATGATTTAGAGTTGGCAGCCATTGTTCATGCGCTGATGATTTGGAGGCATTCTCTTTATGGTATGTCGTGTGAGGTTTTCACAGATCATCGCATCATTCAGTATTTGTTCAAGCAGAAGGATCTCAATTTGAGGCAGAGGAGATGGTTGGAGCAATTGAAAGAATGTGATATAACCATATTGTATCATCTGGGAAGGGCCAATGTGATGGCCTATGCATTGAGTAGGAAGGTAGTGAGTATGGGAAGCCTTGCGTTCATTCCAGTCAGTGAGAGGCCGCTAGCTTCAGATGTTCAGACTCTAGCCAACCAGTTCGTGAGGTTGGATATTTCAGAGCCTAGCCGTGTTCTAGCTTTCACAGTCCCTCGGTCTTCCTTGTTTGAGCGTATCAGAGATCGGCATTATGATGAGTCTCACTTGATGGTCCTTAGGGACACAGTTCAACACGGTGGTGCCAAGCAGGTTACCGTTAGAGATGACGGCGTTTTGAGGATGCAGGGTCGTATATGTCTGCGTAATGTTGATGGGCTTTGTGAGTTGATCCTTGAAGAGGCTCACAGTTCTCGGTATTCTATTCACCCGGGCGCTGCCAAGATGTACCAGGACCTGCGGCAGCATTATTGGTGGAGGAGGATGAAAAATGATATAGTTGCTTATGTGGCTCGGTGTTTGAATTGTCAGCAGGTGAAGTATGAACATTAAAGACCCAGTGGTTTGCTTCAGCAGATGGAAATTCCTGAGTGGAAGTGGGAGCGTATCACTATGGACTTTGTTATTGCGCTTCCAAGGACTTAGAGGAAGTTCAATTCCATGTGGGTTATTGTGGATAGGCTGACTTAGTCATCCCACTTCATTCCGGTGGCAGTTACCTGTTCTTTGGAGCGGTTGGCAGAGATTTATATTCAGGAGATCGTCCGTCTTCACGGTGTGCCCGTGTCTATCATTCCTGATCCAGGTACGTAATTTACCTCGTAATTCTGGAGGGCAGTACAACGTGAGTTGGGTACGCGGGTGGCGATGAGCACAACATTCCATCCTCAGACGGACGGGCAGTCTGAGCGTACTATACGGATCTTGGAGGATATGCTCCACGCTTGTGTTATATATTTTGGAGGATCGTGGGATCAGTTCATGCCCCTTGTAGAGTTCGCCTACAACAACAACTACCAGACAAGTATTCAGATGGCTCCCTATGATGCATTATATAGTAGAAGGTGCAGGTCGCCAGTTGGATGGTTCGAGCCGGGAGAGGCTTGGTTGTTGGGTGTAGATTTAGTACAGGAGGCCTTGGACAAGGTCAAGATTATCCAGGATCGACTTCGTACAGCTCAGTCCAGAAAAAAGAGTTATGCCTACCGTAGAGTTTGTGATGTGGCATTCTTGGTTGGGGAGAGAGTATTGCTTCGCGTATCATCCATGAAGGGTGCCATGAGATTTGGAAAGAAGGGAAAGTTGAGCCTTAGGTATATCGGGCCTTTTGAGATTCTTGATAGAGTGGGAGAGGTGTCTTATAGGTTTGCATTTCCTCGGGGGTTATCATCAGTTCATCCAGTATTCCATGTGTCCATGATCCGGAAGTATCATGGTGACCCGTCCCACGTATTATATTTCAGCTCTGTCCAATTGGACAAGGATCTGACTTATGAGGAGGGGCCAGGAGTCATTCTAGATCGACATGTTCGTCAGTTGAGGTCGAAGAGTTATCCTTCAGTTCAAGTGCAGTGGATAGGTTAGCCTGTTGAGGCAGCTACTTGGGAGTACGAGTCGGACATACAGAGTAGATATTCCCACGTATTCACCAGTTCAGGGACTTATCTATGTTCATTCGAGGATGAAGGTTTGTTTTAGAGATGGAGATTATGATGACCAAATGGTCATCTTGTGTTTTAGAACACAATTTTGCTCCCTTTAGCCTTAAAAATCTCATTTCTAGCCTCCTCGATTTGTGTGCACAGTCCGGACGTGTTTCCGAAAAGATTCTATGTGGAAAATTAAAGAACCAATGATCTTTAGCTTTAAAAAATAATTTTTAGTTGACTTCGTTCAACAGATTGAGTAAACAGACCTGGACCCGTGTTTTGATGGTCCCGGTAGGTGCATATAAAAATATGGGACCTAGGCGTATGTCCGAAATCGAATTCCGAGGTCTCTAGCTCGAGTTATGAACTTTTGACTAAAATTGAATTACAGAAAATCAATGATTTTAGAGAACTTGCTTGAGTTTAATCTTGTCGGTATCGGGCCCGTATTTTGGTTCATGTGCCTTGTATAGGTCCATTATGATATTTGTACCTTCTGTGTGGAATTTTGTATGAATCGAAGCTGATTTGACGTGTTTCGGACCTTCCGTTGAGGAAATAGCAATTTAAGGGATTATTGAGAAATTCATAGGTTTTGGTGCTAAATTCATTGTTCTAGGTGTTATTTTGGTGATTTGATCACACGAACAAGTTCGTATGATGTTTTTAGACTTGGGTGCATGTTTGGTTTAGAGCCCCGAGGGCTCGGGTGAGTTTCAGATTGGCTACGGAGTGGAGAGGACTTGGAAAGAATTGCTGGTGTGTTCAGTTCTGCAGATCTCGCATTTGCGATGATGTTTCGCATTTGCGAGCAAGGGGTTGGGCTGGGTAGTCTCACAATTACGAGAATAGAATCGCATTTGTGGAGGGCACCTCTTCGCATTTGCGACAATTTGTTCGGATTTCAGATAGCTGCATAAATGTGAATGTTTCGTATTTGCGAGCTTTGCAAATACAACATCTGCAGCTGATTGCTCTCTACTTAGACGATATTTTCCTCATTTTTCAACATTCCCAAACACTAGAAACCCCTTAGGCTATTTTTCAAAGGCAACTTCTTCCCCAAATCATAGGTAAGTGATTTTTAACTCATTTCTTTCAATCTTTCACTTCATTTTACAAGATTTCAACCTAGAATATAAGGTTTTCATGGTTGAATTGGGGGTTTTTGGGGAGAAATTAGGTATTTTGAAATTTGGGGATTTAGACCTCAAATTGAGGTCAGATTAAAAAACCAATTATATATTCGGGCTCGGGGGTGAATGGGCAATCGAGTTTTGGTCCAAAGTTCGGGTGTGGACCAAGCGGACTAGGGTGTTGACTTTTTAAAAAATGACCTAAATTGAACCTTTAGTTATCGTGGGTGATTCCTAAGGCTTATTTGAATTATTTGGTTAGTAATTTGCTAGATATTGTTGGCTCGGAGGCTAACTTGAAAGGCAAGGTTGTGATTGAACTTTGAGTGATATTTGGAGCGAGGTAAGTGTTGTGCTTAACCTTGGCTTGAGCGATTAGGTATTGTTTCCTATTTGCTATTGATTTCTGAGTACAACGTATAGGTGAGGTGATGAGTACCTATGCATTGTTGTCGAGTCCTAGCATGCGAATGAGTCTTATTCTTGTGATCGTTGTATTCTTTATTAGTATTATTTAAGCTTAGACTAGATATTCTTTATGTTATTATTGTTTTTCGTTGTTTGGGTGAGGAAGAGTGTAAAGCACGATGGGTGATGCCATGCCATTGCATATTTATTATCATTACCATGTGAGGAAGAGTGTAAATCACGAAGGGTGATGCCGTGCCATTGCATATTTATTATCATTATAATATGAGGAAGAGTGTAAAACACGAAGGGTGATGTCGTGCTATTGCATATTCATTATAATTATCATGTGAGGAATATTGTAAACCACGAAGGGTGATGTCGTGCTATTTCATATTCACTATCATTATCATGTGAGGAAGAGTGTAAAGCACGAAGGGTGATGTCGTGCCATTGCATATTTATTATCATTATCATGTGAGGAAGAGTGTAAAGCACGAAGGGTAATGTCGTGACATTTCATATTCATATCATCGTTTATGTCATTTATTATTGTAAGGATGAGAGTAAAGGCATGAAGGGTGATCTCGTCCACTTGTTTATGCTATGTTTTTAATATTTTTATTTGTGGAAAGTATGTTGTTGTTGAGTTTCGTAACTGTTACCATTCTCATAATCTTGTATCCCCCCACCCCCAACATGTTCTCCCCTTCTTAGTATTGTCTGTGTAGCTTCTATTATTTGTTATTATGTCCGTACATTAATTATATGCACAGGTTTATGTTGTCGCCTTGTCTAAGCCTCGTCACTACTTCGTCGAGGTTAGGCTCGGCACTTACCAGTACATGAAGTCAGTTGTACTGATACTGCACTCTACACTATTCTGTGCAGATTACGGTACTGGACCGAGTTGATCCCGTGTGGAGTTGCTGACTTCTATCCTACAGGACACCCAAGGTAGATCTACCGGCGTTCGCAGACCCTGGAGTCCCCTTCTAGTTACTTCAATTTACTGTTTCTTTTATTCGAAAAGAATTGTATTTTTCTTCGGCTAGTATTTGTAGTAACTCTTAGAAGTTCATGAATTGTGACACCAGACTCTGGGTAGTTGTGTATGAATATTTGGATTATGATGAACTTTCGCAAGTCTTTAATCTGTTATGCTTTAAATTATTTCCATGTAGCGAATTGTTTAAAGAGTTAGTTTATTAAATCTCTAATTGTTGTCTTCCCTAGGAACTGAACGATTATGTAACGACCCGACCGGTTGTTTTGAGAGTTAGAGCTCTGATCCCCTAATAACTGCTTTCCCCACGTTTGTTTCTGATATTGGGACGTGTTGTAGTGATTAGCTATGGAATTCGTAGACCTTTGGGACACATAGTCCCTAATTATGAGTTTAAGCCTTAAAAATCATACCGTAGTCGGAGTTGTGCGAAGACGGGTCCGGAATTGAATTATGTCGACTCCGTTAGCTCTATTGAGAGATTTCAGGGTCAGGAGTGCGTCCGGAATATGTTTTTGAGGTCTGTAAGAGATTTAAGCTTGAATTGGCGAAGGTTAGATTTCGGCTATTTCGATCGATAGGTGAAATTTTGATATCGAACTTGTAATGGAATTTCGGGAGTGGTTGTAGGTTCGTGGTGCCATTTGTGATCTGTGTATCATATTTTAGTTTATTCCGACCAGTTTTGACGTGTTTCAGCATCGTTGTAGATTTTTGGAAAAAATGCTAAGTTCTTAGGCTTGAATTCATGTTTAATTCTTGTTTTTGGCGTTATGTGATGTGTTTTGGAGGCTCGACTAAGTTCAAATGAGGTTATAGGACTGGTTGGTAGGTTTGATTGAGGATCCGGGGGCCTCGGGTGTGTTTCAGATGCTCAACGGGAAGAATTTTGGACTTAGGCTATTGCTGGTGTTGCTGAACGTGTCATTTACGCACCTGCGGATATTGGACCGCAAGTGAGGTTCCGCATAAGCGAGTGGAGGAGTCGCTGGTGCGGTGGCTCATGGACCAAAAAAGTGAAATCTCATCTATGAAGAAAGTGTCGCAGATGCAGAGCTTGAGGAGATTAGTAATTTCCATAGATGTGGAGCCCAGGCCGCAGAAACGGGATCGCATGTGCGGTCCTGAAAGCGCAGGTGCGAGCAGCGCTGGGCAGAAATAGGAAAAATTGAGGGTTTGAGTTCATAACTTCTAAAATCATTTTGGATCTCGGGAATAGGCGATTTTTGAGAATTTTGAAGAGAAGACCAGCAGGTATCGATTCCTAATCCGATTTCCTTTGTATTTCATCAATCTATTGTAAGTTCTTCTATCTAATTAAGGAAAATTGTGGGAAAAGGTTTGAAAATGGGAGAAAAGTTCCCCAATTCAGAATCTGAGTTTTGAGTGAGATTTGGACGTCAGATTTTGATTGTTTTGGTTAAGTGTACTCGTGATTGAATGGGTGTTCGAAATTTGTGACTTTCACCTGATTCCGAGTCGTGGGCCCAGGAGTCTTTTTGGGGAATTTTCCTAATTTCGCACTTTAGCTTCGAATTGATTTGTTAAGCTTGGTACTCGTGGCAAGAACGTGATTTCGAGTTGATTTGAGCAGTCGAGGTAAGTGGCTTGCCTAACCTCGTGTTGGGGATCCCCCCACCCCTTAGGGTATTTGATACTAATTGTTGTGTGCGCACAACGTACGTGAGGTGAAAAGTATGTACATGTGTCGGTATTGCAAAAATCTCATTTTTCCCTTCCGAAAACATTAAATTATTTTCTATTCTATGAACTTGCTATAATATGATATATTGTTTAGCTTAGATTAGGAAAGCATGCTTATATTTTTAAATGCCTACTTGATCTTATGTGCGCCATGCTTAGTTAAGCCCTTATTTTCCTTATGTGCGATTAGTATAAACTGTGTAAATTCGATGTTATACTTGTCATTCATCCTGCATAGCATATTTAAATTGGGACAACAGACGTATTCTGGGAGATCCCCCTATAGTGCATAGTTTTTTTGGGACTACATACGTATTCTGGGAGATCCCCCTGTACTGCATATTTATTTTGGGTTCGGACGTATTCCGGGAGATCCCGATGTACTGCATATTTATTTTGGGCCTACAGACGTATTCCGGGATATCCCCATGTACTACATATTTAATTTGGGACTACGGACGTATTCCGGGAGATCCCCCAGTACTACATAATCATTTGGAACTACGGGACGATATCCCAAGAGGTTTCGCTTTGTGATATATTGTGTTGAGTCAAGGACTCTCTTTACTGTAAAACTTTATATTATTTTATTAAACTGCTTACTGTAGACATTTCTTATCTTTTGTGATGTTTTAAATTGACTAATTTAGAAATCCAGTAGAGGCTTAACCTGACCTCGTCACTACTTGACCGAGGTTAGGCTTGGCACTTACTGGGTACCAAATGAGGTGTGCTCATGCCCTTTCCTACACATGTTTGTCGTGTGCAGATCCAGGTACGGGCTATCATCCTCGTGGTTAGTCGTTGTTGCTGATTTTATGAGACTGCAATGTATTTTTGCCACGTCCACAGAATCCCCCCAGTCCCCTTCCATTCTATCTTATAGATATTTTGCTTATGTACTTTCCAGTTTTTGTTAGAGCTACAGTAGTGATAGAAGCTTTTGACTGTCGGTGACATTTCGGGTCTTTGGGAGTTATATTTTGTACGAGCCGAGCGGCATCATTATGATTATTTAGATTCCATGTCTTTTATTTATTTATTTATTTATCGTATTTCTAATTAAGTTTATCTGCTAGTTAGGCTTACCTAGTCACAGAGACTAGGTGCCGTCACGATACCTTTGGAGGGTAAGTTGGGTCGTGACAAGGTGGTATCAGAGCATATAGTTTCATAGCAGTCACAAGTCACAAGCCTCTTTATTAGAGTCTTGCAGATCGGTGCGGAGACGTCCGTGCTTATCTTCGGGAGGCTATGTATCTGTTAAGAACAGTCATATTTCTTTGATTTCCTCATCGTGCGAGTTATTGACATCAAAATTCTAAAATTCTATTCTATTCTTTCCCATAGATGGTGAGGACCCATATTGGGAAGACCGACGATCAGGAACCTGAGCCCCCTACCAGAGCCGCTAGAGGTCGGGGTTGGGGTAGAGGACGACCACGCGGTGCAGCCCGAGGACTTGTGAGAGTTGCGGCACAGGAGCCCCCAGTAGCTCCAGTTGGAGGGCCGGCATCGGAGATTCCTGTTGCTGCTCTAGCCCTCCTGGAGACTTTAGCTCAGTTCATGAGCATGTTCAACACTCTAGCTCAGGCTGGAATAGTTCTGATAGCTCCTGCTACATCTCAGGCCGAGAGAGGGGCACAGACTCCCGCAGCCCGCACTCCTGAGCAGACAGGCCAGGTTGATCAGGCCTTGGAGTATATTCCCATGCCCCCAGTGGCTCCGGTTCAGCATTAGACCAGGGTAGCTGCTTCTAAGGCAGAGCAGCTCAGACATGAGAGGTACAAGAAGTACCACCCACCTACTTTCAGAGGACGCTCCGGGTTTTCTTGAGAAGTTTCATCGTAGTCTCTGCACCATGGGTATTTTGGAGGATAGTGGGGTTTCTTTCACCGCTTTCTAGCTGAGGGGAGCGGCATATAAGTGGTGGCGTGCCTATGAGCTGAGTAGTCCGGACGAGGATGCCTCACTCACTTGGACTCAGTTTTCTGAGATATTTCTGCGAGAGTATGTCCCTCAGACCCTCTAGGATACTTGGCGCGCGGAGTTCGAGCAGTTGCACCAGGGTACAATGACTGTGTCGGAGTATGCAGTCCGATTTAGTGAGTTAGATCGTCATGCACCCACTTTGGTTGCCACAATCAGAGAGAGGGTTTGTCGCCTCATTGTGGGACTCCACCCCAGTATTCATACCAGTATGGCCAGAGAGTTGGAGATGGATATCACTTATTAGCAGGCAGTGAGTATTTCCAGGAGAGTAGAGGGCATGTTTGCTCGGGACAAAGAGGAGAGAGAGGCGAAGAGGTCTCGAGAGACTAGTCATTATTCAGGAGCTCGTGCCCCTACATCACGCTATGGTAGGGGTTTTGTGGGTCTCCCTAGTCATTTAGATCTTAAAGTAGCCAGCGGTGTTCCAGCTCCTCATATACCTCAGGAGCCCTATTATGCACCGCCAGTATCCAATATGCCTTCAGTTCGAGGTGCTATTACCAGCCAACCCAGCAGGCCAGCTCCTATTCAGTCTCAGCCGCAGCGTCTTCCGAGGGTTGTTTTCAGTGTGGTGACACTTGTCACATGATTAGAGATTTCCCTAGAGCCAGGAAGGGTGCGCCTCCATGGTCTTATCAGCCTCCACGTGCTCCACCTGGTCTTCCGGCTATTCTTCCAGCCCTAGCTGCCACTCCACCTCCTCGGCCAACTCGAGGTGGAGGTCGGGGAGGTAGAGGTCACCCTAGAGGGGGAGCCCAAGCTAGGTACTATGCGCTCCCAGCCCGTTCCGAGGTCGTTGCTTCAGATTCAGTCATAACAAATATTTTCCCTGCTTGTCATAGGGATCCATCAGTATTATTTGACCCATACTCTACGTATTTATATGTGTCCTCTTATTTTACCCCAAATTTGGGGATATCTCGGGATTCATTGAGTTCCCCTGTTTATGTATCTACTCATGTGGGAGACTCTCTAGTTGTGGACGACATATGTCGATCGTGTTTGATTGCTCTTAGTGGTTTTTAGACAAGGGCTGACTTGTTATTACTCAGCATAGTAGATTTCGACGTTATCTTGGGCATGGACTGGTTGTCGCCCCATTATGCTATTCTTGATTTTCACGCTAAGACCGTGATGCTGGCTATGCTAGGCTTTTCGATATTAGAGTGGAGAGGTACCTTAGAATATACTCCCCGCAAGGTCATTTCATTTCTTAAGACTCAACGGATGATTGAGAAGGGGTGTGATGTGTATTTTGGCCTACGTGAGGGATGTCAGTGTTGATACCCCTTCAGCTGAGTTAGTCCCAATAGTGAGGGACTTTCCTGATGTATTTCCAGCTGATCTTCTGGGTATGCCGCTTGACAGAGATATTGATTTCTGCATTGATTTGTTGACGGGCACTCAGCCCATTTCTATTTCTCCTTACCGTAAGGATCTTCCTGAGTTGAAAGAGTTGAAGGAGAAGTTGCGAGAGTTTCTTGATAAGGGTTTCATCAGGACCAGTGTATCACCTTGGGGTGCTCCAGTACTATTTGTGAAGAAAAAGAATAGCTCTATGCGTATGTGTATTGACTATCGACAGCTGAACAAGGTTACAGTGAAGAATAGGTATCATTTTCCTCGCACTGATGATTTATTCGACCAGTTACAGGGTTCGAGAGCATTCTCCAAGATTGATTTGCGATCCGGCTATCATCATTTGAAGATTCGGGAGCCGGACATCCCGAAGACTCCCTTCAGGACAATATATGGTCACTATGAGTTTCTTGTCATGTCATTTGGGTTGACCAATGCCCCAGCAGCTTGTATGCATTTTATGTACAATGTGTTTTGGCCTTATCTTGATTCCTTCATCATTGTGTTTATTGACGACATCCTGGTATATTCCCTATCACGGGAAGATCATGAGCAGCACTTGAGGACCGTGCTTCAGACTTTGAGGGAGAAGAGTTTGTATGAAAGATTCTCTAAGTGTGAGTTCTGTCTTGGTTCAGTGGCATTCTTGGGCCACATAGTGTCTTGTAATTGGATCAAAGTAGATCCGAAGAAGGTGGAGGCGGTGCAGAGTTGGCCTAGACCGTCATCAGCTACGGAGATCCGCAGTTTCCTTGGTTTGGCAGGGTGCTACCGTTGCTTCGTAGAGGGATTTCATCTATTGCAACACCTACGACCAGACTGACCCAGAAGGATTCTCCTTTCAGCTGGACCACGGAGTGTGAGGAGAGCTTTCAGAAGCTCAAGACAGCTTTGACTACAACCCCAATGGTAGTGTTGCCTACATGTTCAGGGTCCTATACTGTCTATTGTGATGCCTCAATGATTTTCCTTGGATAAGTATTGATGCAGGGCGGTAAGGTTATTGCCTACGCATCTAGGCAGTTGAAGGTGCATGAGAAGAATTATCCTGTTCATGACCTAGAGTTAGCAGCTATTGTTAACGTCCTGAAGATATGGCATCATTATTTGTATGGTGTTCCCTGTGAGATTTTCACTGATCACCGTAGTTTGCAGCACTTGTTCAGGAAGAAGGACATGAATCTATGTCCGCGGAGGTGGTTGGATCTACTGAAAGACTATGATATGAATATATTATACCATCCGGGAAAGGCAAATATAGTGGCCGACGCCCTGAGTCGCTGGGCGGAGAGTTAGTTTGGCATATATTCCAGCAGCTGAGAGGCCTTTAGCCTTGGATGTTCAATCTTTAGCCTGCGAGTTCATGGGGTTGGATATTTCAGAGCCTAACCAGGTATTAGCTTGTGGTTGCTCGATCTTCTCTTTATGACCGCATCAGAGAGCGCCAGTATGATGATCCCCACCTTCTGGTTGTTCAGGATAGGGTCTGACGAGGTGATGCCAAGGATGTGACTATAGGTGATGATGGCGTGATAAAGATGCAGGGTCGGATTTGTGTCCCCAATGTGGACGGGCTTCGGTAGTTGATTCTGGAGGAGGCCCATAGCTCGCGGTACTCCATCCATCCGGGTGCCGCGAAGATGTACCAGGACCTGAGACAACACTATTGGTGTAGAAGGATGAAAAATGATATAGTGGGATTTGTGGCCAAATGTATCAACTGTCAGCAAGTTAAATATAAACATCAGAGACCAGGAGGATTACTTTAGTAGATTGAGCTCCCAGAGTGGAAGTTGGAGCGGATCACCATGGACTTTGTAGTTGGACTTCCATGGACTTTGAGAAAGTTCAATGCTATTTGGGTGATCGTGGATCGGCTGACTAAGTCACCTCATTTCATTCCGGTGCTGACCACTTATTCTTCCTATAGATTGGCTGAGATCTATATTAGAGAGATCGTCCGCCTTCATGGGATTCCAGTATCTATCATTTCAGATAAAGGTACACAGTTCACAACACAGTTATGGAGAGTCGTTCAGCAGGAGTTGGGTACCAAGGTGGAGTTAAGCACAACCTTTCACCCTCAGACGGACGGGCAGTCCGAGCGCATGATTCAGATTCTTGAGGATATGCTCCACGCCTGTGTGATGGAGTTCGGAGGGTTATGGGACCAGTTCTTTCCACTCACAGAATTTGCCTACAACAGTTACCAGTCCAGCATTCAGATGGAACTGTATGAGGCTTTGTACGGTAGGCGGTGCAGGTCCCCAGTGGGTTGGTTTGAGCCGGGCGAGGCCCGATTGTTGGGTACAGATTTGGTCCAGGATTCCCTGGACAAGGTGAAGGTGATTCAGGAGAGACTTCGCACAGCCTAGTCCGGGCAAAAGATTTATGCGGACCGGAAGGTTTGCGATTTGGCATTTATGACTAGTGATCGAGTGTTGCTTCGCGTATCGCCTATGAAGGGCGTCATGAGGTTCGGGAAGAATGGTAAGTTGAGTCCGAGGTTCATTGGAACATTTGAGATATTTTGACGCGTTGGGGAGGTTGCTTATGATCTTGGATTACCTCCCAGTCTAGCAAGATTCCATCCGGTATTCCACGTATCTATGCTCTGAAAGTATCACGGTGATCCGGCTCATGTATTGGATTTCAGCTCAGCCCAGTTGGACAAGGATCTATCTTATGTGTAGGAGACAGTAGCCATTTTGGATAGGCAGGTTAGAAAACTCAGGTCAAAGAGCATTGCATTAGTAAAAGTCCAGTGAAGGGGTCAGCCGGTCGAGGAGGCAACTTGGGTGACCGAGCAGGATATGCGCAGCTAGTACCCTTATATTTTCTCAGCTTCAGGTATGTCTTTATACGCGTTCGAGGACGACTGATTGTTCTAAGAGTGAAAGGATGTCACGAGTCGGCCGGTCATTTTGAGAGTTAGAGCCCAGATCCCCTAATAACTGCTTTCCCCACGTTTGTTTCTGATATTGGGACGTGCCGGAGTGATTAGCTATGGAATTCGGAGAGCTTTGGGACACTCAGTCCCTAATTATGAGTTTAAGCCTTAGAAATCGAACCGTTTTTGGAGTTGTGTGAATACGGGTATGTAATGGAATTTCGTCGACTTTGTTAGCTTCGTTGAGTGATTTAGGGGTTAGTAGCACGTCCGAAATATATTTTCGAGGTCTATAGTAGATTTAGGCTTGAATTGGCGAAGGTTAGATTTCGGCAATTTCAGCCGATAGGTGAAAATATCAGACTCGAAATGGAATTTCGGGAGTGGATGTAGGTTCGTGGTGTCATTTGTGACCTGTGTGTCAAATTTGAGGTCATTCAGACTACTTATGACGTGTTTCGACATCGTTGTGGATTTTTGGGAAAATGCTAAGTTCTTAGGCTTGAATTCATGTTTAATTCTTGTTTTTGGTGTTATGTGATGTGGTTTGGAGGCTCGACTAAGTTAGAATGAGGTTATAGGACTGGTTGTTAGGTTTGGTTGAGGACCCGGGGGCCTCGGTTGTTTTTCGGATGCTCAACGGGAAGAATTTAGGACTTAGGCTATTGCTGGTGTTGTTAAACCTGTCATTTACACACCTGAAATGTTGGACCGCAGGTGCGGTTCCGCAGAAGCGAGGGGAGGAGTCGCAGGTGAGGTCTTAGGCTTAGGGGTCAGTGGTCGCAGATGCGGCTCATGGACCGCAGAAGCGAAACCGCATCTGCGAAGAAAGTGCCGCAGATGCGGAGCTTTAGTAGATTAGTAATTTCTGCAGATGCGGAGACCAGGCCGTAGAAGCGGGACCGCATGTGCGGTCGTGGGAGCACAGGTGTGAGCAGCGCTGTGCAGAAATAACAAATATCGAGGATTTGAGTTCTTAACTTCTAAAATCGATTTGGAGCTCGGGAATAGGCGATTTTGTGAGGATTATGAAGAGTAGACCAGTAGGTATTGATTCCTAATCCTATTTTCTTTGTATTTCATCAATCTGTAGTAAGTTCTTCAATCTAATTAAGGAATATTGTGGGAAAATATTTCAAAATGGGAGAAAAGTTTCCCAATTGAGAATCTGAATTTTGAGTGAGATTTTGACGTCGGATTTTGATGATTTTTGGTTGAGTGTACTCCTGAGTGAATGGGTGTTCGGAATTTGAGACTTTCACCCGATTCAGAGTCATGGGCCCGGGAGACTTTTTAGGCAATTTTCCTAATTTTTCTTTTTAGCTTCGAATTGATCTGTTAAACTAGATGCTTGTAGTGATATTTACATTATATAACTTATTTGAGTAGATTCGGGCCATTCGGAGTTTGGTACTCGGGGAAAGAACGTGATTTTGAGTTGATTTGAGCAATCGAGGTAAGTGGCTTGCCTAACCTTGTGTTGGGGATTTCACCCCCCCCCCCCCCCCCCCCCCCCCCCCCTCTTAGGATATTTGATACTAATTGTTGTGTGGGCGCCGTGTACGTGAGGTGACGGGTACGTACACAGACCATTATTGCAAAAATTTCATATTTTCCTTCCTAAAACATAAATTATTTTCTCTTCTATGAACTTGATCTAATATGATATATTGTTATGCTTAGATTAGGAAAGTATGCTTACGTGTTTAACTGTCTACTTGATCTTCTGTCTGCCATGCTTAGTTAATACCTTATTTTCCTTATCTGTGATTACCATAAACTGTGTAAGTTCGATGTTATACTTGTCATTCATCCTGCATAGCATATTTAAATTGGGACTACAGACGTATTCTGGGAGATCCCCATATACTGCATATTTATTTTGGGAATACAGACGTATTCCGGGAGATCCCCCTGTACTGCATATTTATTTTTGGACTATGGACGTATTTAAGGAGATCCCCCTGTACTGCATATTTATTTTGGGACGACAGATGTTTTCCGGGAGATCCCCCTGTACTGCATATTTATTTTGGGACTACAGACGTATTCCGGGAGATTCCCATGTACTGCATAATCATTTGGAACTACGGGACATTATCCCGGGAGATTCCACTTTGTGATATATTGTGTTGAGCCGAGGACTCTCTTTACTGTAAAACTTTATATTATTTTCTTAAACTGCTTACTGTAGCCATTTCTTATCTTTTGTGTTGTTTTAAATTGACTTATGTAGAAATCCAGTAGAGCATTAACCTGACCTCGTCACTACTTGACAGAGGTTAGGCTTGGCACTTACTGTGTACCAAATGTGGTGTACTCATGCCCTTTACTGCACATGTTTTCGTGTGCAGATCCAAGTACGAGCTATCAGCCTCGTGATTAGTCGTTGCTGCTGATTCTAGGAGACTATAAGGTATTTCCGCATCCGCAGAATCCTCCGAGTCCCCTTCCATTCTATCTTATGGAGATTTTTTTCGTATGTACTTTGCAGTTTTTGTTAGAGCTACAGTAGTGTTAGAAGCTTGTGACTGTTTATGACATTCCTGGTCTTTGAGAGTTATATTTTGTACAAGTCGAGCGGCATCGTTATGGTTTTTCAGATTCCATGTCTTTTATTTCTGTATTTATGGTATTTCCAATTAAGTTTATCCGCTAATTAGACTTACCTAGTCGTAGAGATTAGGTGCCGTCATGATACCTTAGGAGGGTAAATTGAGTCGTGACAGGTTAGACGTCATCACGGTCCCGATAGTGAAAAATTCGAGTCGTGACAGTGCAAGCTTGAAAAAACATTTAGGGATTTTGCAATATTTAGGGATTGTAAAAAAGAAAAGGTTAGATTCACATTAATTTTGCAAGATTGATTTGCGTAGTTCTTCTCAAGGTGCGGATCGCCCAACTGATCAAATTCCTCTTTTTCAAGGTCAGAATCTTGACGAACAGAGGAAGTTCTATTCATCAAAAAGATCTTCAAGTTTCATAGCCAAACAAACCACTCATCAAACACAAAGGTAATTCCCGATTCTTCCGATTTGTATTTTAGCTTTGGATTCATTATTAATTTATGTTAGATGCTTTTGGATTCAGCCACCAAATCTTCTCGCTTACCATTTTACCCATTTGATGAAACCTAGAAATTTTGTGGTTGTGAATAGTTTAATAAAGAAAAAAATCTGTCCTATTAGGGTCTTAACCATAATTAGGATAATGACTGTTTTCATGCATTTCCTCAATTACTACTTCTTGTGTTAGATGCTTTTTAATTTGTACCAGATTTTTCCTTTTTTCATTGTTAATTGAAGTATTTTTCTTTATAGTTGTGAATAATTTCGAAAATTTGTATGCACTTTTGTGCATTCACGTATGGTAAATCATAAGAGAAGTTTTTTTTTTTTTTTTTTTGCTTGTTCTTCACTAAAATATTTGTAAACTTTGCTGAAATTCTAAGGATTTGAAATCCAGTATTTTTGTCTTACAATCCGTATGCATTTTTTTTCTTACTTTTGGTTGATCCTTAAAAAATCTAAAACCACATTTACAACTTAGAGTATTGGACATTGAAATTACCCTTTTTGTGTAGGTATAATGCTTTAAAGTTGGCCAGCTCCTTTTAATGTTCAAAATTTCTTTTTCTATTTTTATTTTATTGTTTTGGGTAAGTAATTTAGATAAATCACTTTAGTTTCTTAGAAAGAAATAATGGTAGAACATAAACTTTTTCTCATAATATTAGATATGATAGCTATAGTATGAGCAACTGATGTTCTAATTCATGTAGTACAAGAACAGAAGAAAATAGGATGCATTGTCCACAAACTGCAGTAAATTAAATAAGTAAACTTCTTAGGCATATACAACCTCAACTATTAAAAATTTTAACTAAGGTAAAAATAAGTATATATGCTACATACAGTAGAGTAAGAAATAATTTCAGTATTATAGTACTCCATAATTTAAGCAAGCTTACGTACCTCCTGCAACTGAGGTGTTGCAGGTGGTTAACACTAAATTCTCCATTCATATTCTTACTTGTAGATAGTCTAGTTGTGATGAGACCCACGCCAACATTTTCTTCTCAAGAAATATATGAAATAGTGCTCAGTATACTTGAAACAAGTCAATGATATAAATGAGTTTTCAATTGAACATTTACAAGAAAGAGGTATCTTCTAAACTGGTAGAATCTTCTTTGCTCAACCAGAAGTTATTTGAAGTTCTAAGAATTATATCTTTTGTTATATGTATTTATTGCTTCATAGTTAATATTTGTACTCTAATAATAGAAAACTGATATTTCTCTTTATATTCTGAAAGGTTCATCAGTTGTACTTGAAAGTTAATACTTTCCTATCTTGGATTAGAAAGCCAAGAAACACAATTGAGTATTTGTTTGGTTTAAATCAGTTTTTAGATTTTGCATTTGTTAATGTTGTTGTAGGAGATAGAGTAAAATATCCTTGTCCTAAATATGGATTCGCAAAGTGGCAGCCTAGAGATGTAGCATTCGATCATTTGATTTGCAAACCATTCCCTCAAAATTATGTCACTTGGAGTATTCATGGTGAAAGAAATGTACTGCCTAATTCTATAAATATTGAGATACCAGATACATTACCTTCTGAAAATCCTGTAGAATTATTGATCAATGAAGAATTTGGGGGCCTAAGGCACGATGCGGTTGATGTAGGTCTGTCACAAGTAGCGGGTGGTGAAGAAATGTTTGATGAGCTTGCTTCAGAGGACAAAGACTTTTTCGAGTTGCTTAGAGATGGAAGTCAAGAATTGTACGAAGGGTCCAAGTACTCAAAACTAGAAATTTTATTAAAATTGTATTACATAAAGTGTTTGTCTGGTTTAAGTGACAAGGGAATGACCATGATACTAGATTTGTTGAGGGACACATTTACATTTGCACGGATTCCTGATTCTTTTTATGAGGCGGAGAAAACCATCAGTAAGTTATGTCTTGATATCTCAAGATAGATGCTTGTCCAAATGATTGTATGTTATTTTGGGGGAGTGATGTTAATGAGAAAACGTGTAAGTATTGTCACACTTCTAGGTGGAAGCCTAACAAGAAGAGAAATGAAGATCGTGTGTCTGCTACAGGTAAGAAGAAAACCAAGAAACCTGCAAAAACTTTGCATTACTTTTCATTAAAACCAATGTTTTAGAGATTGTTCATGTGCTTTAAAATAGAAAAATATATGAGATGACATGCTGAGGATAGTAACAAAGAAGGAATCACGAGGCATCCTAGAGATGGTGAGGCATGGAAGAGGTTTGATACAACTTTTCCTGAATTTTCTTTTGATCCTCGAAATGTTCGGCTAGGCCTAGCAAGTGATGACTTCAATCCCTTTGGCACGATGAGTACTAATTATAGCATTTGGCGAGTCATTTTAGTTCCATGCAACCTTCCTCCTTGGTTGTGTATGAAACAACCCAAGTTTATACTTTCAATGATCATTATTGCTCCACGTACGACGGGAAATAATATAGATGTTTACCTACAACTCTTTATTAAGGAGTTGAACGAGTTGTGGAGTGAAGGTGTCAAAACTTTTATTCATCAAAGAAAGAGATGTTTAGATTGCGAGCTACTCTTATGAGGACAATTAGTGACTTTCCTGGACTCGATGTCTTATCTGGTTAGAACTCACATACTGGTTTAGCATGTCCCACTTGTAATTTTGATGCAGAACCTTATCGGCTTCGCCATAGTAGAAAGTGGTGCTTTATTGGTCATCGCAGATTTTTAGCATGAAATCATAAAATTTAATTGATGAGGCATCTCTTTGATGGAAATGTGGAGGAAAGAAACCCACCAAGAAAGTTATTCGGATATGATATTTTGCAATAAGTGAAAGATATTGATGTTACATTTGGAAAAGAGGTTGAGTTGAACGAGAGAAGAAAAAGATCTAGACAAAGAAATATTGTGCAAGGTGCAGCGCAACAATGGAGGAAAATAAGCATATTCTTTAATCTTCCATAGTGGGAGTTCAACTTGTTGCGTCACAATTAGACGTCATGCACATCGAAAAGAATGTGTTTGACAATATTATATATTCTTTGCTTAATGATAAAGACAAGTCAAAAAATAATATTAAGGCACAGAAGGAGCTGCAAGATATGGGTATAAGGCATGATCTTTGGCCTGATGAGAATGATGAGTTTCGACTTGATGTGTTTACCATTCCAAATTTAATCTGGAGCTAGTAATCCCAATGATGCAGCTAGTGGACCCGTTTCACCGACGGATGCAAGAAGATCTTCAGGTGCTAGTAATCCCAATGACAGCCATTGAGATTCATTTTAATTGAAGTGGATGTATTAGGATAATGTAATAGCTGACTAATATAAATGATTAACTATGTTCTAATTTAGCTTGATAACATATGATACTGCTCTTTCATAGTATTTTTCACGGTTAATGAAATGTTGATGTTTCTTAATTTTAATGTTTTGGTTTAAGCATAAATATTTCAATTAATGTTAGGGAAAAAGTATGGCATATTGATGATAAAAAATCAATTCTATAATATATTTAAAAAACGATGGGGTTAAAATCCCCCAAAAGAAATTGAACAGATTATGATGGTGTACACACATGAAATTGCGGGTTTTACAACCCCTACACTCAAAAAAAAAAATTAAATTTTAAAAATAAAAATCTGTTTACGCGCATGAATTTGCGGAGGTTAAAATTGCAATATGCAGAGGTTAGAAACTTCCACTACTTGTGTCACGACCTAAATTCCCAACCTTAGGGATCACGATGACGCCTAACACTACACTTTCTAGGCAAGCCAATGTTAGAGTTCGATTAGCTATTTTTCCTTTGGTTACTTATTTAAAATAGAATAAAACAAATTTAAGTAAATTAAGTCTAATGAAGCGAATAACCTCATGAATAAAATGTTAAACAAATAATAAACCGAGCCACGAACTAAATATATATAACTCTAAGACTACCCAAGGGTCTGGTGTCACAATTCACAAACTTTTAAGAATACTACAAATAATGGGCTGAAAGAAAATAATATATCTATTTTGAGTAAAATAAAACAGTCTCTATAAACTAAGCGAAGACTCCAGAAATCTGCAGATATACCTCGTGTCTCCGAATGATGAATGACTGCTACTAAAATCTCTAATGCTGGCCGGTACGTGGATCAGTGCATAGTGCAGAGTTCCTTTTTGCACCTAGTGCAGAGTGCAGTATCAGTACAACTGAACCCATGTACTGAGTATGTGCCGAACTTAACCTCGACGAAGTAGTGACGAGTCTACAACGGGGCATTAAAATATAACCTTTGAACAATATAAAACAAAGCAAAAAGGAAAATCTAAAATAAACAAATAATAACTGTAGCAACAATTTAAAATAACTCAGTCACCTTTTCCAGGTCTTAGCTATAACCAATTGTCACGTGAGTTTCCAAATTTCCAAACTTTAACTTAAAAATAAAAGTAGTGCAAAATATGAAAAATAGTGAAGTAAACCAGTAAGTTCGCAAATCCTTGTTTTCTTTGAAAATCAGTAAAATATAAGTGACCTCCCTTATTGCTCCTTTTTGCGGCGTGCAACCCGATCCTACATGTCCACCATTATTACTCCTTGTTGCAGCGTGCAACACACTCCCACCAGACATTTCATATCAGTTTATCTATGAAAACTCTCACAATTTAGGCCAAGCCTTTCACAACATTGTTATCCCAACAAATATAAACAAGAAACTGTATTTTGTCATAAACTTCATCAATATCATCTCAAAATAAAACAAACAGGAATATACATATTTCGTAAAACAATGTCAACCCACTCAACCTTTATGTACCACAATGAAACCAAGGGAACAACCAACACTTTCCAAAAACAATTGAACCAAGGCTTATCAACAAGTTAACAAAGCCAAGTAGTCATAGAAACATCAATGAGCATACAATAATTAAGCCATGAATCAAATAAATTAGAAACGGGGAAGGGATCATGTTTAACAGATAATTTGGTGGTGCATAGATACTCGTCACCTCACCTATACACCACACACATGCAAATTCACATAGCAATTAAGTTGGGGATTCCTATTCCCTCAACTCAAGGTTAAACCAAGTACTTACCTCAACTTCGCAAGCCACTCACTGCTCAATTATAGGTTTTCCTTTTGAATACACCTCCAATACACTCGAATCTAATCATAATTAACTTAACATCATTAATTAATGCTAAAGGAACTAAATTTACTAAAAATGATAATTTTTCCTAAGTTTTCTCAAAAAAGTTAAAACCCGACCCCGGGCCCGCTTGGTTCAAACTCAGGGTTCGGACCAAATTACGTTTACCCATTCACCCCCGAGCTCGAATATACAATTTGTTTCGAAATCCGACCTCAATTCGAGGTAAAGATTCAATTTTTACAAAATTTTCTAGTCCTACCCAAACCCGCAATTTTTACCATGAAAATTCTTTATTTTTGATTTAAAAGTGATGAAAAGCATTGGGTAATTGAAAGAGTAGAGTTTAGAATTGATTACCTACACTTTGGGGATGAACTTTGGTGAAGAAAACAGTCCTTAGGGCTTGGTAGTTCGAAAAATAGTGAAAGAAAGGGTTATGTCCGTGTTTAACAATGTTTAAATATGATTGGGCAGGCCTTCATCGTGCTCGCGTGGGCCTGCCCGCGTTCGCATAGAGTAATGGTCCAGTGGCCTTCGTGATCGCGTAAGCTGGGCCGCGCCCGCATAGCACAACCAGGCTCCCCTCCCCCAGGCCCAGTTACCCTTTGCGTTCGCATAACCCAGCATGTGTTCGCGAAGCTTTAACTGCCAGTGCTTCGCGTTCGCGTGAGGGTCTACGCGTTCGCATAGAACAAAAACGACCCCCAGCTATTTACACCACACATTCGCGACTAGGGTAATGCGAACGCGAAGAAGAAAATGACTGGGCACTTGAAAACATCAAAAACCAGCAAATTTTAAGTGTAAAACACCCCGTGGCCTATCTAAAACTCACCCGAGCCCTCAGGGCTCTAACCAAACATGCACGCAAGTCTAAAAACATCATACGGACTAGCTCGTGCGATGAGATCATGAAAATAACATGTAAAACTATGAATTAAACCTCAAACTTGTCCTTTTTCTCAAGAACACTTTAAGTTCACTATTTCTCAAAGGGACGTCCGAATCACGCCAAATAAACTCCGTTTCTCACCAAATTTCACAGATAGCGTTTAAATACTATAGCGAATCTGTACCGGGCTCCAAAACCAAAATACGGGCCCGATACCCATGGTTTCAAACATTAATTTTTTTCTTTATTTCATTAATAATTCAGCAAAATAATTTCTTTCAAAAATTGATTTCTAAGGCTTGGGACCTCGGAATTCAATTCCGGGCATACGCCCACGTCCCATATTTTACTGCGGACCTCCCGGGATCGTGGAAACACAGATCTGGGTTTGTTTACTCAAAATGTTGACTCAAGTCAACTAAAACCAAACTTTATATTCTAAAAATTAGTATTTCTTATATTTTTCACATAAAAGCTTTTCGGTTTCACGTCCGGACTACGCACAAAAATCGAGGTAGTTAAAAATAATCTTTTTGTGGATAATAAGCCTAGAACGGAGTCTTAATTCATAAAATGAACCCTTGGGTCATCACAATCTACACCTCTAAAATAAATGTTCATCCTCGAACAGACATAAAAGATTACCTGAATTGGGAAACAAGTCTGGATATTTACTCTGCATGTCCGACTTGGACTCCCAAGTAGATGCCTCAACGGGATGACCTTTCCACTACACTCGAACTGAAGGAAAACTCTTAGACCTCAATTGACGAACCTGCCAGTCTAAAATGGCTACTGGCTCCTCCTCATAAGTCAAGTCTTTGTCCAATTAGACAGAGCTGAAATCTAACACGTGGGACGGGTCACCATGATATTTCCGGAGTATAGACACGTGGAATACCGGATGAACTGAGGATAACCCTGAGGCAACGCAAGTCTATAAGCTACCTCCCCCACTCTATCAAGAATCTCAAACAACCGACACACCTAGGGCTCAACTTGCCCTTCTTCCCAAACCTCATAACACCCTTCATGGGCGATACACAAAGTAATACTCTCTCTCCAACCATAATGTCACATCACGAACCTTAAGATCGACATAACTCTTTTGTCTAGACTGAGTTGCACGAAGTCGATCCTGTATAATCTTGACGTTATCTAAGTCCTCTTGAACTAAGTATATGCCCAGTAACCGAGCCTCTCCCGGCTCAAACCATCCAACTGGCAATCTACACCGTCTACCATATAATGCGTCATAGGGAGCCATCTGAATTCTCGACTGATAACTAGTATTGTAGGAAAACTCCGCTAACGGCAAGAATTGATCCCAAGAACCTCCAAAGTCAATAACACAAGCGCGTAGCATATCCTCTAAATCTGAATAGTGCACTCGGACTGCCCGCCAGTCTGAGGATGAAATGTTGTACCCAATCAACTCAGGTACCCAACTCACGTTGAACTGCCCTCCAAAAGTGCGAAGTAAACTGCGTACCTCGATCAGAAATGATAGACACAGGCACACCGTGAAGACGAACAATCTCTCGAATATATATCTCTACCAACCTCTCCAAAGTATAAGTACTTTCCATAGGAATGAAATGTGTTGATTTAGTCAGCCTATCCACAATAACCCAAACTGCGTCAAATTTTCTCTGAGTCTGTGGGAGTGCAACAACGATGTCCATAGTGATACGCTCCCACTTCCACTCAGGAATCTCTATCTGCTGAAGCAAACCAACCGGTCTCTGATGTTCATACTTTACTTGCTGACAATTTATGCAACGAGCCACATACGCAACATGTCTTTTTTCATCCTTCTCCACCAATAATGTTGCCTCAAGTCTTGGTACATTTTGGGTGAATGGAATACTCAGAACTGTGAGCCTCCTCAAGGATCAACTCACGAAGGTCGTCAACAATAGGCACGCATATATGACCTTGCATCCTCAAATCACCGTCATCTCCAACTGTAACCTGCTTAGAACCACCGTCGAACTGTGTCCCTAAGAACCATCAAACGCGGGTCATCGTCGTGCCGCTCTCAGATACAATTAATTAAGTAAGACCGAGCGACTGTACAAGCTAGAACATTGCTCGAAAAAATATCCAACCTCACAAACTGATTAGCCAAAGCTTGAATGTCTGAAGCTAACGGTCTCTCACCGATTGGAATATATGCAAGGCTGCCCATACTCACCTCCTTTCTACTCAATGCATCGGCCACAACGTTGGCCTTCCCTGGATGATATAATATAGTGACATCATAATCCTTCAGTAACTCTAAACATCTCCGCTGCCTCAAATTTAGATCCTGTTGCTTGAATAAGTACTGGAGACTGTGATGGTCAGTGAATACCTCACATAGAACTCAATAAAGATAGTGCCTCAAAATTTTCAATGCATGAACAATGGCTGCCAACTCTAAGTCATGGACATGATAATTCTTCTCATGGACTTTCAGCTGCCGAGACGCATATGCAATCACCTGCCATCCTGCATCAATACTGCTCCAAGTTCGACTGGGGAAGCATCACAATACACCGTGAAGGAACCTGAGTCTGATGGTAACACCAACACCGGTGCTGCAGTCAAGGCTGTCTTAAGCTTCTGAAAGCTCGCCTCGCACTCGTCTGACCATTTAAATGAGGCACCTTTCTGAGTCAATTTAGTCATTGGGGCTGGTATGGATGAAAACCCCTCCACAAAACAACGGTAGTATCCCGCCAAATCCAAAAAAGCTCCTGATTTCGGTGGCTGAAGTGGGTCTAGGCCAGCTCTTGGCTGCCTCTATCTTCTTAGAATCTACCTTAATACCCTCTGCTGATATGACGTGACCCAAGAAAGCTACTGAATCTAACCAGAATTCACATTTTGAAAACATGGCATAGAACTGATTATCTCTCAAAGTCTGGAGCGCTATACGGAGGTGCTGCTCATGCTCTTCTAGACTGAGGGAGTATATAAGGATGTCATCAATGAACACAATCACGAAAGAGTTAATATGAGGCTTGAAAAACCAATTCATCAAATCCATAAAGGCTGCTGGAGCATTAGTCAACTCAAAGGACATCACCAGAAATTCATAATGCCCATACCTCATCCGAAAAGCTGTCTTAGGAACATTCGACGCCCTAATCTTCAACTGATAGTAGCCCGATCTCAAATCAATTTTTGAAAACACCTTGGCACCCTGAATCTGATCAAATAAATCATCAATTCTTGGCAATGAATATTTATTATTGATAGTAACTTTATTCAACTACCGGTAATCTATACACATTCTCATCGATCCATCCTTCTTCTTTACAAACAAAACCGGTGCACCCCGGGGCGAGACACTAGGCCTGACGAAACCCTTATCAAGAAGGTCTTGCAACAGTTATTTCAATTCTTTCAATTCTGGTGGGGCCATCCGAATGTAAATGGTCAGATTAGTGGGCCTTATGGGAAGTGTAGCCCAAACTAGCGCACTGCCTGTTGCAGCAGCCGCATCAGGCTGGAAGAGGGGTCTAGACTCCTGTTACCCACACTCTAAATCAGACTACTCCTCAGGTTCAGACCCCAACAGCCAATCCAGTCGGGGTAATTCTGCTAGTTGCGCTAGCGCCGTCCGTTGATGGGGCAACTATGTCTACCGATGCCTTGTGGAGACTGGACAGGTTTATCAAGCTCTTCCCTGTTCATTTCAGTGGTGCTACTTCAGCGGATCCTCAGGAATATCTGGATAGTTTTCATGAGGGATTGCGTAATATGGGTATTTTGGAGACCACTGGGGTCGATTTTGCTGCTTTTCAAGTGACCGGTTCCGCCAAGAAATTATTGAGGGATTATTTGTTGACTAGACCACACTTAGGGATCGTGATGGCGTCTAACACCACACTTTCTAGGCAAGCCAATGTTAGAATTCGATTAGCTATTTTTCCTTTGGTTACTTATTTAAAACACAATAAAACAAATTTAAGTAAATTAAGTCTAATGATTTCCAACGAATAACCTCATGAATAAAATGTTAAACAAATAAATAAATCGAGCCACGAACTAAATATATATTGTCACACCTCCTTTTTCCACTACCCCGTATTAATAAAGGGGTAATAAGGGAGTATTTCCAATTAAAGTGACATTATTCAGATTTGGGATTTATTTTCGTTTTCAGAGTCGCCACCCAGATTTTTTACGGTGNCCAGAAATCTGAGTAAGGAATTCTGTTAACCCGGGAGAAGGTGTTAGGCATTCCTGAGTTCCGTGGTTCTAGCACGGTCGCTTAATTATTAATATTTGGCCTAAATTATCTGATTATTTATATATTTTAGCCTACCGTGCATTTAGCCTTTTTAAATATTAAACCGCTTTCAATATTTTATAGATTTATCTTGAAACAAGTCACGATGGCGTGCACTTGTTTGTTTTTTGGACACATTGTAATCGTGCCACATGAAATGCACCCGCGATTCCAACATGTGATTTTATTATTGTTTGGAGTTAGAGTCGGGGGCATGAGTTACCACATCCGAGTGTAGATTATATATTCATTAATATGGTCATGACGATTAAAAATGCGTATTTGAGGCGATATTCAATTATTCTGTAAGTTTTGGAATCTTTATCTAAAAGAGGTATTTTTAGCTTATGGGATATGTATATTAACAATTTTTGATATTTATGGATTTATCTTGGGACAAGTCACGATGGCGTGCACTTGTTGTTTTAGGACACATGGCAACCACGTCATATGAAATGCACCCGCGATTGCTACGTGTGATTTTATTATTGTTCGAAGTTATGGCCGGGGACATGAGTTGTCACACCCGAGTTGGGTTATATATGGTGTAAAATATGATCCAAGCCTACCAAATTGTAACTCGTTCAGCTTACCATATCCTCATAAGTTGAGAGGGCAGAAACTTTGTTATAGAGTGTTTATAAAGAAGAAACAAGTAGCCATATATTTGTCCTATGATGAAATTCATAAAATAAACCTTAGACACTGGTCCCTTCATTTCACTACATATTCTCTATTTTCACATTCAACACTATCCCTAATTTAGCAAACACAAATAGCTTATGAATGACTTACATACATTTAACTTACTTGAAAAATAAAAAAAAAATAAAAAAATGACGTGTTGTGGTCACAAAGGACATAATATCACCAACGTTGTGATTTCCAAATCTACACACTACAAGATTGTGTGTATCGTTTCATCACTTACACAATACAAATCTGGACATCCCAAAACTGAGTAAGAGAAAATAATATCAGATATAAGATAGAACAGTAGCAGATTCATCATTTTACTCTACAAAACTATGCATCGATTTATGGCCGTTATTTACAAATTCGATATATAGAAGAAAAATGATTTCAAAACTGATCATAATTAATTTCGTTAATTTGGACATCCGAACATTTCCTCATCACATATATGTTTCACATTCAATTTGTAGTCAAGAATTCAGAGAATAGTACCTTAGGGAATAAGAACAAGGAACATACAGTGATGAAAAAAGTAGAAGCGCAACGTCAATTCCAGCAGCAATCAACAGCGAAATAGCCTATCGGTAAAATGGAGACAGATTTCGAAAGGCCAAATAAATATTAGAATCCGTAAGGATGAAGCTCAGCAAGGTTGATCTATCAACAATCAACAGTGATTAACACTTCCATAAATCAAATGTCTTCTTAATTTTCCATAAAATGTGATGCAAACAAACTAACTAAGACCTCAGATAGCCCTATGATCCTCTTTTTTGGTTCAGTTTTTGTTATCATTTTCAAATCTTTTTTGTTTCGGAATTCCAGATCTGGAGTTCTGTGATTCTAGTTGTTGCCAACAGCTTAGGCGCGTGTGTGTGTATTTTTCGTGTGTGTGGGCCTAGGTATAGAGGCGAGAGATCAGTGAGGTGAGAGAGGAGAAAGGGAGGGATGGCGGCTGACTAAGGTGAAGAGGTTAGGTCTCTCTATATGGGACTAAAAGAGAGCCAGGAGAAGGTGGTCGGCGACTGTTTTTTGTAAAATGGGGGAAGGGATCTGATTCTTAGGTTGAACATGAGAGAATAAGCTAGAGAGAGAGAGGTGTGCCGCTACTGGGGTCTTTCTAGGGGGGGG